>PQXK01000074.1:0-157772 GCA_004786245.1 Botrytis hyacinthi | reverse complement strand
GGCATCCCGTCCGCTCTGCCATACACAAGCCTCAGATCGGTAGATTAGTAGTTGGGTGGGTGACCACCAGCGAATCCCTACTGTTGTATGTTTTTGTCTCTTTTTGTCCAGATATCCTAGCGAATTACATCCATAGTTGGGTGTGAAAATTGAGGGGCGTGTCAGAACTCCGATGTTGATGATTAATTTCATCGTTTTTCATTTTTACTTCACAAACAGACTCTCAGCGTCAAGACTCTACCACACGGTTTCGTTCCCTAGTTTAGGATTTGAGAACTTCAGCTCCATGTTCCATTTGCCGGGCCAAATCTACCACTCTCAGGTAATGAAAGCCATGGAAGACCATTTCCATCTGCCGTGTTGAGGTAAACTGTATTGCCTGCAAGCTCAAACGTTAGTCAATCCTACTTTGACAAAGCATATTTGAGTTAAGAGAGAAACTTACCCCACCAATCTGGAAATTGAGCTCCAGGATATGTGATGCAGAAGAATATTACAATTGCTGAAAGTGCAAGACCCGTATCCAATGCAGCTGCTAAGACGTAATTATACTTGGCTTTAATCTGTCAGTATCAATACCCTTGTGTAGACAGAGTTGTACTTACACCACCACGCAAACCATTTTGCTTTGATCCACCAGTTAAATGTCAAATTTACCAGTGCCCAACTACTATAGTTGATACCCGTAGCAGGTGGCACGTTATAAGTTCCAACAAATATCAACGGCCAGTTGATGAGTCTTATCCAGCTTCTCTCTTCGCCGTTACCCTTCCTCCAATATTTCCATATAACCCACGTGATTATCGGCATAAGTGCGCCGATCCAAAAGAAGTGCAACAGGCCAGAATAAATTTTGCCGATAGAATATACTCGTCCTGGTCCAATTGCGCCCCAAATGACCGAGGAAGAAAAGACTGTACGGCCATTTGGACACGTAAAACCATTCGATTGATCTTCTGAGCAGATATCTTTGACATTACCGAGCATCCATAGAGTCACTCCAACTTGTGTAAGAGCCCCAAGAATCTAGATCAGGCCTATTAGAAACTGTGCGAAGAGATGCATACATAGGCTAACTCACAGTGGCACTTCCTTGTGCGAAAAAAAGAGTTCGAGGTGGCACTTTCATGTAATGACCTAGCTTCATGTCTTGAGCGAAATACAGGCCTTGGCCCACTACATCAGTAGAAAGAACCTTGAAAATTATGTCTGTAGTTGGTGAGTTTCATCGTCTGTTGAGTTGACATAGAAAAATACATACTTGCTAACGGTCGTCCAGTAAACATGTATCCGCCGATGAATTCGGCTAGAACGTTGAGTTGATTGGCATTTACGTTGGTTATCCCCTGAATAATACCACATGGAATCATGTAGAATGCCGGTATGATTACTGCCACTATAACAGCCCACCACGGCAAGGTTGTATCATAGACTTCAACCATCACGATGCCCAATGCAAGCATTATAACCGTAATAATTCCATACCAATACCAAGGAGTCCGTGAGTAGAGGCGCATCAAACGAGCATGGATATCCAATTTAGTCCGACCAGCAAATGAATCAAGAATCTGAGTGCCATGCCAGAGGTATATATGGACTGGAACGGCGGTGATGGCAGCAAAAGATATACCATATACAAAAGCAAACGTAGCAGGAAGGAATGCAGGTGAATATTCGGCGTATGCAGTTGTGTTCAAGGTATTCGACGACGTCATGATCCGAGAAACGTTATATAGAGACGCGGTGTTATCGTATACATCAGCCGAACAAAGCGGAAGATAAGCTGTGTACCAAACGTTTGCATAACTGTGGACATGAGTCAATGTTCAGGTTGACTGAAAAATGATGTGCTTTGACCTACTAAAGACCAGGAGTAACAATCCAGAAGAAAATCACAAAACCACCGAATACGTTTACGGCTGTGAGCTTTTGTTAACCATCTGGGTCGAATACATAGAATAGAAATACGACTTACCGGCCCACGCTGGCGAGAGTAGAGGATTTGTGTTATATGCTATCTGTGACCAATCAAATGTGATTGGACTCAATCCGAGACCTGTAACCATTCCGAACAGATGGTTGACGATCAGGTTGTTTGGAGCAATCCAACAGACCCAAGTAAAATATGAAAGAGCCACAAATATTAAACCAGGAAAGAAGTACCAGATTCCCGCTCCCACCATAACATACATGAAGAATCGCAATCGACTAATCTTCCAACCATTGGCGATTGCATTTGCTCGAGAATGTAATGTGGAAAGTAAAGCGCAATTAGACAGCACTCCTGGCCAGATTATAGATGCAGGTTCTACCAACCAAGGCGAAGATAATCCCGCAACCCCGAAGCCCATCATTTGACAACAAAGTACAATGAGAATTGAGAATCCAGGCTTCAAATCAAAGTTGTAGAATGCCTTTGCAGCTTGAATGATACTCGTTGAATCTGCGCTTCCATAACCAAAGCTCACATTACTCATAATGGTCACCACAGTATGCTCCTTGATATTGAAATGCCTGTCGGGGTTGATACACCATGTCCCCAGAGGCCCTAGATTAAGAGTATAGAGGGGTAAAATCTTTGCCAAAAGTATGCCAAAAGGCATTGCCAGAAGTTCAGCAACGAGTGCAACAATATGAACTGAGGGGTAACGAAGACTGAAGAATTGATTGATGCCAGCACCAATCATAGTGAAAGCGAACCCTAGAATCCACATCCTCAAAGTGTTGACGGGAATGGCTTGATCGTCGACATCTGGAACTACGGCTCTGACTGGAATGCTGTTAGTTTCTCTTTTTCTTCTGAATTTGTATTCATATCTACCTTCAGGATATGGCGATGTATCGCCTTCTATGTCATCCAGCCCTTCATCATTGAGTATTTTCCCAACGTCAACCTCCAGTTCTTGCATGTGGTGCGTTCCCACTTTGATCTCAGCATCTTGATCTTTGCCACTTTTCTCATTCAAATCTTGCCTTGCATTTGCTGATATTTCCGACGACATTTTGATAACATTGAAGGGAAAGTTTGTTATCGTGTTGTACGAAATGCAGTCAGGATATGTCTTTGTATTTCAATGCGAACCGTCGTCCTACCCCAACATTGAACCAACATTGTAGCGAGGGGAGATAACGATACTCCATTGCCTATCAACCAATGGAATCTCCATGAATTCTTATAACTGATCTTTTGATAAGGACTTCCATACTGAGATAAAAACAACCTAGAATGGGAGGGGAGAACCACACTGCTATCATTTGCCGCAGGGTGTTTTATGCAGGGGATTTGCCAAGCTAACATTGCGTATTTGCTGTATGATAAGAAACATACACCTTCCTTTTTTGTGTACAGACCCTGATAATTCTCTACCTGCAACCAGTGGTAACGGATCATTGATATCGCGTTTTGGGTAATGAACAGGAAGCAGGAAGCAGGTAGCACATTCAATGGATTCCCACTGTGATCTCTCCCACAAGAACGTAATAATCTTCGGGTAATCGGAATTCGGGCACGCTGCAACTCTTACACAGGAGTAGAATATCTAGACTCTGGAATCATCGCTACAGACACAGAGAAATAAAAAGACGGTACGTAGATATTGAATTTTTAAAGGGTGGATGGAATGCGCCGATCATCTATCTGCATAGATTCAAACTAATCTTCTGAAAAGTTCTGGTTTTGGGCGCTCTTAATTCTCACCGCCTTCTACTTACATTTTACGGCAGAATTCTCGGGATCTTATCTTATCTGCCGGGACTACCAACCGTTGCAAACCGTTGCATCTTGCGATTGTTCATCAACAGACCCGCAACAAGCTTTCTGGACTACAATTCGTGACTATATATCTACCACACTCACCATGGCTGGAAGTTATCTCCCCTGTAATAGATTAAATGCATGCAAATCATCATAATTCTCTATCGTTATCAAATCCCAGACACTTACCTCATCGAACGCGACACGAATACATAATCGAAAGGCACACACGATAGATAGCAAGCTAATTTTTAGAGCAAGCGAATGCCATGGGAGCTTTGATTTAAGCTACCAATATAGTATACGAGTTGCATCTAAAGCTTTGCAGGTTCATTTGATAACTGCATTGTAGTGGCAGATACGTTCAGTATACATACTGTTTATGCCAATCAAACAAATCTAAAGCCATCAACTAGGGCGATTTTGCCCCCGATGTTTTGAAGGAGGACCCAGTTGAGGGCCTTGGGCTGATCTTTTCTTGGATTTCTTTGGTTGCGGAGGCGACCCAGGTAATTTGCGAACAATACCTTTGGGGCCAAGACTGCACTGTTAGTAAGCCATTCAGGAAATCTGGACATCCGAAACTCACACAAATCGAGGCTGTATACCTGATTGTATACATGCCTCGAAAACGTCTCTTGGAAGAGGAGGTTGGTTATTATCAGCCAGCCAGTTATTACACAATACTAGAAAGATCTCTAGATCGGCATCCCAAAAATCCAATCTGTACCAAGGTTCTTTTCTGTCTGCTAAATAGATCCTAGTAACATTGGAGAAGCATTCTGCCTGTGCCTCAGAAGTCCTTACTTGCACCGGAACTGTTGGAGCTGGTGAGCTTGTAGGCCACCCATTACTAAAAGTGCGTAGAATTGCATGGTACGGGGTTGGCTGCTTTCCGTTTTTGTCGCGGATTCTGATCTGTTAGCCTTAAAATCTACAGCGCATAGCTGCGAGTATCTTACTGAAATAATTCTTTACGTTCACTAGAATTTAAGAGGAATCCTCTCCATTCTTCGGCACTCAAATTTATCCCACCATTCCTACGTATGTATTGATGGAGAGTATGTTCTGGAATTCTGAATTTCATCGTATCAATAGCCAATTCTTTCTTCTGGTTGGTTAAGTAATTTTTGATGTCATCATAACGTGGACAAGAAGGTATTTCTTCGTCATCATCTTCGTCTTCTATCTCTTCTTCCTCATCAGATTCTTCGTCCTCCTCTTTATTGCCCCCTCCTGGAGGATAGGGTGGTAACAGGTAACTAGATTCTAGATTCCCGTGAGCAATTATTGCATTTCTGATGGCATGCGCACGCTGCTTATAAGAGTTACAGAACCAATCTACAACGCTTTGGATTTGATTCATCGGCTCTGCTCCTATCATCCTGGTGTCTAAATCTATATCTTCGAAGCCAGCAGAAGGTGGATCAGGAGGTGAACCATCTGGCCTGTTCAAGGTTCTCTTTCCGTATAGTTTCGGAATATGCGTACTTCTGGGTCCGAATCTATGTTTAAGAATAAGCAAACCCAAAGTCTGTAGTCTTGCAGAAACCACTCACACCGCTTTGTATGTATTCCACCAAAGTTGGTTCTGGATATCTATAAAATAAGTCAAAGTTATTGGCCATGCATGTGAAACAAAATAGTCTCGTGGCTTCCTAATGAGAATCAATGGATTCGTTGTTAATGGCTCCGTTACTGATTTGTCAAATTCGCTCCTGCTTCGATTAGTATTATATAAGGAGGAAAAGTCCAAAATCCAAGTCCTACAGATAAAATCCCATGGGCGGAATGCCCCGACAAGGCACACTTTCTTCCCGTAAGAAATCTTGGGCGATACCACCGAATACCTTTCAAATCAGCTCACTGTGAAGCAAGAATGGAGTCATAATACAGGGTAGTCTCACAAAGCTTTCCATCGAGAATCCTCTATCATCAATCAGCAAACATCGACAGGATTTGGGGATTTAACCGGAGGCAACACATACAATTCAGCGGTTCTTTGATATTCGAACCATGGTTCCAAATCCTGCCCAACGACATCCTCACCATCTGTTCTTATGCCCCATTTCCGCAGACAATCCCAAAAAGCATGCTATGCTCACAGTTAGCACGAGAATAATTCGGTCACTATCTCTATATGTATGTAAACTTTCACAAAACTTACGCAAAGCTCATGCAGTACGGTGGCCGCAAATCTATATGCAACTATCATTTGCTCCGCCTCAGTTATCTTGGCATTAAACAATGGTTCCAATATTTCAAAAGCCATTGATATACCTATTCCCCTTTTGGTAACTATATCTAAAGCCCCATTTGTATTTGCGAACTCGAATTCATCTGGTAATCCGGATTTGGCATCTGTGTGTCCACTACTCAGATCTAGAATAACATCATCCCGAAACCTTTCAAGCATCTCCTGGACACGCATACGCTCATCAAATTGAGCACATATCTCAGGGCGTCGTAGTTTGAATCGTTGGTATCCCTTCTTCCCTCGTAGTTCGGGTGGTAGATCAACTGGGTCTACCTCTTCCATTGCCCCGAAGAATAAAGCATCAAACCTACAGAGTCAGTATTCAATTACACTGGTAACAAGAACAACTCACCAAGGCCAAGTATAAAGATTTGCCATGAACATCGTCGTTAATTGCAATGATGGTACCATCATATTCCAAACTGTATCATTTTCCCACTACCATCTCGAATTATCAGCATGTATCCCATCATTTTGGCTTCCCCTTCTTACAGCATCCCAGTACCCTTCTCGCCCATTGCCAAGCGGGTACCTAGCCAATTGAGCAGGTAATTGCCGTCTCCATCTCGATCTCCGCAGAATCGGATGAATAGGGCAGGCTAGTTTTCCAGTCGCTTTCAAATTAGAATACGGGGCAAACGCATCGTGAAGATGCAGTTCTTGCGTCGTGAAGCCTAATCATGAAGCCAATTAATATTAATCCTGATTTCTCTTGAAGGTTCTACGGTGGAGCGGTGGTATTAAAACGAAAAGAGAGACATACCACCAAATCTTTGAGACTGGTACCATTTTAAATCCTCGTGCGCTTTATGTTTATAATAATTCTCGTATGGAGGTGGTGTAATGGGCGTAATACCACTTTTGAGTAAGCCGGGAAGTCGATGCAACGCTTTATGGTCTTCTCCAGTAGGGTGCGTATGCGTTTCTGCGAGGTGAGTATATATTGATGGCTGAGCGGCCATTTTGAGACGCGAATAATCTTTGCAATTTTCGAGCTCTGTCGCTCAATACGAATGAAAGATTAGTTTTTCATGTGTTTTTGTTTTCTTAGAGCACCGTATTGGTGTTGCTAAAATTCCATTGTTAGAAGAAGTGAGGATATGGGCTGTGAGGTCTCGTGTCTTGTATTCTTTGTTATGTCGCATCTAATATCGTAAATTCTTTACCTTTTGATTTCCTTTGTCAAGAAAATTAAAATCCATTTATTTTTCACACTTCGTTTGGTCTTGCGTTTACAAAGCATTTAATGACTCTTCAAAATTTTTGTTGTTGGTCAAAACCATATAATAGCATGTTCTGCCCTGAGAACGACATGGTTTAGTATAACATGATAGAAGAAAGATAAGCTCTTGGGTATCCATGACTCAGAAACAGCTACATCCCATATACGAGGCACCATTTATAAGATCTGTTGCACATCGTGAATCTTGCCTAGAAGATCAGGTGCATTAGCTTGTGTACATGGAAGTTTTGTTGCATATCTATAATTTTGTCCAGTCTCTAGTCTAGTACCGAGATTCTTGTGTGATACCAGCATCATATTCGAGGCAATCATTATGCATTTTTTTTTGAGGTTTAAATTCTTGGATTTGGATAACAATCCAGGTATGGCCGGAAAATCAGGGAGGTGGTTGCAACAACTTTACGGGATTCCCGGGGCGTATCGGTTATCTGATAAAATACTTAGGTCTCTCTGTGTGTGGAAGAAAAAAGTAGCCAGGTGAAGATTAGCGACGAAAAACAAAGGGAATAGTTTTTCAATTAAATCTTCAATCAATGTTAGAAAAGGGGAATTATTCATGGTGATTTAACTCTCCTATATCATGTTCTATGTACGATATTGCTTCAATACCCATATAAATATAGAATATTAGGAAGAATTAGAGTTAGTTTACAAATGACTTACTACTCATTTTTCTCCTTGGCTAGAGAATTCGTTGGTGTGAACCTGTGAACTTCATCGCAGCAGAACACAAGAAGAGAAGAAATCATTCAGCAGTACCAGATTTTATTTGAGATTAAATCAAATGGTCATGATTGAGCCCCATGACTCACCGTAATGGTATCATGGGAAATGACACGGTGTTCATAGACAAGTGAAGACGACATACATGAAATTCAAGCCTTTAAGACGTTTCGACCGATGAGGCTCACGAAGACTAACCAAAGATTATCTGATTTTGGCCAATGAAATCCATCCATCTACTCCCAAACATAGAATCTAGCCTGTTAGATCACCAACTATTGACTAGTCTCCCCACGCCATCTCTCTGGGTAGCTTATGACATTTCCCACACTTTTGAGAATTCGAAATTTTTTCTCAAATCCCACCTCTCTGTTTTTATTGTAATTCTATGGTGTCAATTCAACATTTCAACCATATTCAGTACATTAATACTTCAAATTCATCATCCGCATCATCTTTATAAGATAGCCATCACATTTTTACCCTTTTACCTCATTACGAGAGTCATACATACATACGCCTTCTGTCAAATTAATCAGACCTTGTGATTCTCGGCATAGTGCCAATCCAACATCATCACTCCCATATCATCTCAACGAGGCTCTCAGATACACCAGTCACATCGGAAAAACTTTTTGGCTTAATCAACCTCATATAGTCACCCATCATCTAGACGCCATTCCAACCACAATATCTTAACAATGTCAACCGAGTGTAGACTCCTAGCAAAAATATGGTGCTCGCCAAAACCTACAGCACCTTCCGCAAAGGCACTCCACACTGCATGCCTATTATACCTCGAATCTGTCAAATTGGTGACATCCTGCTCCAGCCCTGAGCCCCGCACTTTGGAAAGCCTACCTACCGAGATCCAATACCAGATTATCGGGAATTTAGGATTTGTGGGAAAAATCAAACTGAGACAGACAAACCATTTCTACAACACCACCATTCCAGCTCCTACTCCCACCAACGAAGAATTTCGTGAGTTAATCCTTGCTACCGAATCGGAAAATTATGCAATAAGAAATCAACTATTAGCTTGTAATAACTGTTTACGCTTGCAACATGTATCCAAATTCAGAGACACTCAGACGAAAGGGAAAAGAATCCGCGATGGACCGCAGCGCCATCTTCGTCTCTGCCTGCAGTGTGCAATATGGAAGGAATGGTATCGGCTTGGTAAATTTATCCAAGTAGGTGGAGAGGATGTGTAAATTTGTCGATGTAGGAGAGCTACACCAAAGTCAAACCTGCCTCCTAATTGGCTTACTCATAAACGATGTGCGGATTGTTATTCAAAAATAGAAAAATCACGACAGGGAGAAGACAGCAAGCGCAAGCCGAAGGGTCTATTGAAGGAATGGATGGCATGCATAAAATGCTTGACTGCAGAACAAGAACAAAGGGCGCTCTAATTTCATTTTGGATCCCGATAAGCGTATTTCTAGCTTTCCAGGGCATGTAGACCAGTTAGAGGAAGAAAAATGATCCTACAAAAGAAGCTTTCCTAAATAAACTCAATCCTTGGGACTTTGAAGAATAAACTCGCAAATTGGGAAAGCTTTTTTGTTCTTTCTTCGCTTGAGAAGAGACATGAAAACATGGAGGAGCTAATAATCACTACGATACTAAAGCCACTGACTTGTCGCAATTTGGGTTCCCCAATGCAGATATAAGAATATGCACAAAATTTCAAAATCGTATTGTCTTTACCACTAAACTTCGTACGACGCCCAGTTCATTCAACCACAACGCGCGTCAAAACAATCACAGTCATAATTCAGCGACCATAACCTTAAACAACTCTCTTGACCTCTTCTCCAACAACAAGCAAAGGCTTCTCTGAGCTAAAGTTTGGAACATCCCCCATAATAGTTGGGCCTTCAGCGGCTGCACCGGCAGCCCATGCCTCCTTGCTCTCGAACCAAAGAATTGCTTGCCTATTATTCTTTCATTAGCCATCATACCACATGAGCGTCATTTGGTATCCAGCCATTCTCTTCCTAGATATATATATATCGGGCATAAGAACGGCACGCAAAACTCGAGAAAAACACACATAGAGTATCCTGCGCTCTCATCCAACTTGGTAACAGTCCAATTCTTCAATCCGTGAGGACCCCATTTCTCTTGAACAAGTGGCATATGTGTCTTCATATAGTAGTCTAAATCGAAAGTCGAGGTTTCGGTCTTGGGGTATATGACGGTGACGATTACGGACATTTTGGCGGCTTATTCGATTATCTTTGAGATATGGAGTGATAGGGGATTGAAGTCAGAAGATCAAAGTTTGTACACAAAGTGTCAATTTGTCGTTGTTGTTGTTGTCGTTGTTGGAAGAGTTGAAATTCAGGAAAGAAAAAAAGAAGAGGGGTTGCTGTCAACACGACTAGTTTATAATCAACCCCGCACCTTCTTCCGTGCACGACGATAGCACAAGCTTCCGTGCAGCCAGAAAGTGTACAACTCCGACGCGATATACGCTAAATCGGTGTTAACGAATTAGCAAAATCGATTATGTCTTCGACTTCAACTCGATTGAATACCTAGGGGCTCACACACGGTATCTACTCGGCGATGCTTCTTCAAAAACACCACCGAGTAGGCTTCTGAATAACATATTAAATACTAGCCTGCTCACAAGCTCTGTCGGATTGATACCTGGTACTTGTAGATCAGAAGCATTTACTTTTCCTGAAAATACGTGTAGAGTTCTCTGGACGTACGAGCGAGTACTTAAATCGCGCTTCTGTTGGTCCGATTTCAAGTAGTGGGGGTTGTGTCACAATTGATAAACAGATCTTCATGTTTATGCAGTGTGACGATGGGTGGATTAGTATCTGGTAATCGTGGCAGGATATCTGCACGTGACCATACAAGAGAAGAGGAAATAATGGTGGTATGGGATGGAATGGAATGAGATAGTGTGGGACCAATCAAAAGTGCCTTGTTAGTTGTAGTGATTGGAGACGGGGAGCTCGAAGTATAAGGTTAAGCATGAGAATTTGATTGAGATTTAATAAATAGATAATTAGATTTCTAATACGAATACGTAAAATACGACCAGCCTCATTAAAAGAATAATTTCCACCATCGGAACAAATGATTTCCTTCCTAACTCGACATCAGCGCCTCCTATCATGCTCACCATGCCATCCATTTCCATTATCTCGCTCTACATGACCACTTTGCAGGTCAACTGCGTCCCAACCCCTCTGCACCATTCTCTGAGCAAAAGAGTTCCTATCCAATCCTCCTCCAAGAGATGTTGAGATTTCATTGTTAGGTAAAGCCTGAGATTGGAATGGTCGTGAATAATGCGATTCATATCCAGAGAGATGCGTTGGCTTTTGATTACTAGGCTCTGAATCTGTACATCGTTAGTTTATTGAAAGCAGCACAGACAGCAGGAGACACGTACCGTTATTCAAACCTAATTTCGATACATTCATAAGGCCCAGATTCCGATAGTCTCTCAAGCTGGCAGACCAGGTCTCATTTACCCCTTCTTCACTGGTATTCGATGTAGATGGCGCCATTCCTTTGAAAGGATAGCTGGAGAGGGAAATGCGGGGAATTTCTTTCGATGTCTTTTTCCATGGTAGTCGAGTAGATAAGGAAGTTGTAATTGGTTTGCTGTTGTTCTTGTTGGCTCGCTTTCGACGACGACGTAGAAGCCAAGATACGAGCGCGAAGATCAAGATAAAGGCGACTCCACCACTAGCGCCCCATGCGATGAGTCTCGTATCGGTTGTAGTGCCGGAAGGGAAGGCAGTGCTAGTTGTTGGAGAAAGGGATGTGGAGCTGGCTGTGTAGAGAGGAGAGGTTATGGAAGAGGGGTCAGAAGATTTTGGAACGGAGGTTGATGTGGTTGTGAATGAAGGTAGTGAATCAGAGAGGCGAGTAGTTTCTGATGAGATATAAGGTAATGTATACACCGATATTCGGACAGCTGTGAATGTCGATATCGATGTTGCAGTCACAATACTGGGGACAGCTGCCATAAATGTGCCTTTACTGTTGGCAGCATTGGAGTTGGTCAAAATTGTACTTGGTGGTGTAATTCTGGTGGAAATTGGGATACCGGATCTGGTCAAATAGAGAATTGAGGACGCTGTAGCCTCATCTCCAGAGTTTGAATAGTTCGAAGATGACTGGGTCGAGTACCCTGTACTGTTCCAAGGTGTAGTCCTTGAAGATTTTAGATATGCTGATGATAGAAATTGATCATTTGTAGATGCTCCAGGCGGGGTTGTCATAGAAATTGTAGGGAGTGGAAAAGTTGCCGTTGGAAGGATGCTCGTCTGAAACGTAGTACTCTGTGAGCCAGGAAAGCTCAAAGCATTAGTTACCGACTTGAATGCCGCAGGATATAGATGAGCTTGAGGGCAATTGGTAGCGTTGCTCGAGCATGGATCAATATTACAACACCCTTGAAATGAAGGGTTTTGGCTTGAACATATCCACCAACTTCCAGAAGAACAATACACGTTCGGCCAATAGGAGCCAAGATTCATTGATCCCTCGTCTCCAGCTTCCCCGTGTCCGAGCCCAGCTGCTCGAAGGTCGCTTTCTGGGCACCCTTTGCTGTTGCAGGGGTTGCTCGTGCAGCATCCGAAAAAGGTTGGTGTTTGAGCTGTGCAGGTATACCTATAATTTGATCATTCAGTATTGTTATATAAGATGATAGATGAGCACCCCACCACTATCAAAACATTTGGTTAGTGATGGTCTGTGATATAATTGAATGACATGCACGGGACGAGTACTCTGGAGAGGTTCGAGAAGGGTAGGTTAAAAGCAAAGAAATTATTATACTCACAAGACCTCCCAGAGGACAAGTACCCATAGCATTGTTTGTCATATTTCCAGAATATCGGTAGAAGCCTGGCAAAGTAGGCTATTAGGATGAACTATACGGTGTTTGGAGTTTCAAGATGGATTAAGAAAGTGATAGAAAATGTTTGAGCTAAAGGTTACTAGGCTTCCAGTGAACCTTTTGTAAATAAAAACTGAGAAAGAAATTGAAATTGGACTGATTAGGAATTCGTTGCTAAGTTTGTGAATCAACAAAAAAAATATCACGAGAGACTGATTCACCTCTCTCAAACATAAATTCGTGCGGATATTTAGCAGTAGTCTTTGAATACCCCATTGTTCATTATAGTAAGTACTATGTGAATGACGATGACGGTGAAATTCGTGAGGCAGACCTGAAGAAATATACGTGAAAATGAAAAAGCACCCCACTTCTCAATATCACTCTAATGTGGTCCTGCATATCTCAATTTCTGGAAGACCCCGACTTCAAAACTTCCGGCAATGAGGCTCGGAAAGGATCCTCGGATGTATCTGGTAGTTCTACTGTCCCTGATCGAGAAAAAAAAGATTTTTGTTGAGGAGGTGGGGATTCGACTTCATGTAAAATGGAAGAGTCGATCTCATGGTAATTAGAAAAGTCTGGAGATTGAGGCGTCGATTGATATGGTGGAGCAGGACTAAGAGGTGGAGATGATGGTATCTCTGATACTGGGCGATAATCTGCTAAATCATTAATGAGACATGCTGTTCCTGGAGCAGTTTTAATTACCTTTCTGCGACGCTTTAGCGTCTGAAGGGCTACCTTCATATACGAAAGGTGATGAAGTAACTTTAACTACGGACATGTCTTGAGGAGGCGGTTGATAATATGGCTCGACTGTACCTGCCAGTGGAGATCTCCTTTTCCATCGCCGGACACAAAAGATAACCAAGAGAACAAATAGGATAACAACCACTCCACCTAAAGCACTCCCTATGATTGCAGTAATGGGTAATTTTGAGTTTGAACTGTGCCCAGTTGAACTTACTGTCGCACTCGCTGTAGCCGATTCTTGAGATGTCGGAGTTTGAGTCAAAGTAGTGTCAGCAGCAGAATTTATTACCGGAGACGAGGTAGTCGAAGGTGAAGAAATTGAATGAGATGCAGAGATCGAAGATAGTGCCGAAGATGATGAGGTCGAGGACGATAAAGTCAACATTTTCGAAATAGACAATGATGAAGTGCGGACAGATGCAAGCTTAGAGGAAATAACAGAGGTAAATGTAGCTGGAACGCTATTGAATGCTGCAGCGTAGAGCCTCGATGGTGGACAACCATTCTCATTACATGGATCAAACTTCTCGATCGAACCAGGCTCATGGTTATCATCACAGCAACCTTGAAATGACGGAGTCTGTCTGGAGCAAGTATACCAGACACCTCCGTTGGGGCAAACCGCATTTGGCCAGTACGATCCATCGTTGCTAGAAGCATCCGGACCACCAGCAGTTCCCATCCCTGCAGCTAAGAGGTCTTCTTCAGGGCAACCAATTCCATTACATGGATCACTGGCGCAACACCCGAAGAATTTCGGCGACTGATCTAGACATATCCACCTAAAAGAAAATCCATCCATCAGCGATATTCTGGGCCTGACTGCAATATAAAGCTTACCAATTCCCGCCGAGGGGGCATGATCCCATAGGAGTTGTAGACATCTTTCTTTGCTTAGTTGATGAAATTATGATCAGGAAAAATTTGGCGGAAACTTCTCATTAGATAAGTGCTAAGCCGAAGAGTCGATTAAAGTTCCACGTACCAGGTATGATGAAGAGGATTTAAATACAGGTAGTCTAGAACGAAATATCTAGGGAGCCTTCTACCTCAAGTCTGATGTGAAGGGTATCGGGATAAGAGTGGCTTGCATCAAAACGACAGTGACGGGACCAGGACGTTAGCATAGCATTCATTTGTGAAGAGAATATTCCATCTGTGGGTAGTACGCAGAGCTCTACGTGTGAGTCAATGTGGTGTGTTGTACAACAAACGGCAACTTCAACTGCCATTACCCGTCACGATGTTTGCATCTTACATTTACTGACAAAACTCGCCACATGAAGTCCTGAAGAAGAAACCTGCAGACAATACAACGAGCTCATCGATTTCAGACGAATGAAATGCGTCTTAATTTACCATTGATTAAGAACAGTGATATCGGGGGTGATGTCACAGATTTATGATGGATGGTTTGTATTATTCCGCAAACATACAGGCGTTGAACAGAAATATCAACCTCTTGTTACCCCAAAACGTCGACGGCTTGATTGATATCATCATAATGCGAGGCCGACATGTATACAATGGCACTTGACAAAACTCCTTGACTAGTGATGATTAGGAGACTGCAACCAATTTCTGCGGCTCAATTTCCGTGGTCGATCTTTCATGCAAGGCCTAACGGATTGATACTTCAATTCCTGCTTGAGCTCCTGCTTCGAGCTTTCCCGGTCAAATACGGGAATCGAGTCTGCCTTGCACTGCAAGCTAATACTCTGACCGGTTCATTTGAAGTGGGGTGATTTTTTCGGCAAGTCCGATTGACACAGCCTGGAAGTAACATCTAGCCTGATTTGGACTGTAACATAAACGCGACATGAACACGAGGGGTGCAATTGAATTTGGATCCAATGATTGCTCACAACTTCTGGCTGATGTCGATCCTATCTTCGAACTGCAAACTGCGGATACAAATTTACCTGTGGAAGATAACCTCCAATCTCCTGTACCGCCTTCCCTTCTCCCAGCCTTTCTCTCTCCTGCAGACAGGAAGTAATGCGAAGAAAGAGTAGGTATATTGACACCGTTGGGCGATTTTATCAATAAGTTGAGACAAAGCCTGCAAAATCATGAACAGTGCATCATCGATGCAGCTAAAAGTTGAGCGCAGATTTTCTGAGAGGCTCCATGTTGTACTACATGGAGAAAGTGACGGCAATGGAATCGGTTTGCTTACACGTGCCGTTGAACACACTAGTACCAACTTGGTTTTAGCGCAAATTACAATAGTCCACGAAACGTGACACTCTTGTTTTACAATCAAGTGATTTCGGACATCTGTTCGAGGAGTCACCAAAAATGAAGTTCTATAAATTCTGGGGAAATAGACTACTGAATGAATTTATGTATAATGCATACCAGCGAAAGATTTTTGTTCCTCGCTCTATAGTTCACCACAAGCAACATTGTATCGTGAATGACCCGCTTCGTGACGCGTCAAACACATCTTTTCAGGCGACTATTCAAGTCCCTGTTCAAAGCACTCAAAAAGTCACCAGTAATTAGCCAGTCAGAATCAAGCAACTCAATTTTGACCTAGTTCTTTGTACGTATGAGGCTCCGGCGGACAATGGAGGCTCCGCGGAGGCGGGCGCGGGCGCGGTGTTATCACGTGCGCGGATATAACAAATGTATATATCCTTCTCCACAGAACTTCGCTTGGGCTTCCTACAATATTCAATTTTATCTCTAATTCCCATTCTCCGAGTTCTCTAATTCCTATTGTTATTATTATTATTATTATTATTGCAACTATTCGGCGAAAAGTATTTTTCTCGATCCCTTATCACGTGCCATCAACGACAGCCACTCCCGTTGATCAAGTCTTCATCATGGGCGTCTCAGAGCTTATCGATTCTGTCAACCTTGCTACTAGTAAATCTAATGAGTTGAAAGATGAAGATCGAGGAAAGCTTCTTAGTGCGTGTGGAAAACTACAATCAAGCCTAGAGGGCCCTCGGGATAAGTTAATGAAGACGATGTTCTCGGTAAGTATCAATCCTGTTCACATATACAAATGATTTCTGACGGAATTCCAGTCACTCCAACCGGTAGCACTTAGCCTCGCGGTGGATATGGAAATTTTCGATACAGCAGCTGCTTTGTCTGCGGCTGGGAAAGAAATTCGAGCCGAAGATCTTGCTTTGCCAAAAGATGCCGATACGCTGCTTGTTGGTATGTCTCAATTTGAAGGAATTAAGGATCATAAGGAACTGACCATCCATTAAGTTAGAGTCATGAGACTGTTGGTAGGAATGGGTTACTTCACTGAAATAGCCAGAGAAACCTACAAACCCATGCCACTGGCAAGCGCTCTGGTCACATCATCTCCATATGGCCAAGCGGTGATTCATTTGTATGTCACTCCTAGTTTAGAGTTTCTTTTCCACATCTAACAATCTCTAGCACAACCCAAAATGAAGTTGTATCTGCTCTCCCAACATACTTTGCCAAAAAAGGCTATCAGAGCCCCAACGATGCATACGATGGTCCATTCCAGTTTGCTCGACAAACAGACCTCCATTGTTTTGATTGGATGGCTACTCAATCACGTATCCAACATGCTTTCAATACCGTGATGACTATTCCCCGCACTATTGGTCGTACAGCTTGGTATGAGTATTTTCCTGTTGCGGAAAAGCTCAAGGTAGAATCACCTACAGATCCACTGATAGTTGATATTGGAGGAGGTATTGGACATGATTTAGTTCGTTTCAAAGAAGCACACCCAAAACTTCAAGGGAAACTTATTGTAGAAGATATCCCGGTAGTGGTTTCTGGTATCGCACCAGGCTCTCTTCCTGACGGCATTGAAGCTCAACCATACGACTTTTTCAAACCACAACCTATCCAAAATGCAAAAGCTTATTTTCTCGCCAACGTCTTGCACGATTGGCCTGACAAGCAAGCTTCTGTTATCCTCGAGCAGATTAAGGATGCGATGGGTAAAGACAGTATGCTATTGATCAATGAGAATTTGATGCAGGAAGCAAATGCATCATTTGAGAGTTCCTGTACAGACTGGATGATGATGGGGGGGTTTTCGGCATTAGAAAGGACAGAGAGGCAATTCAAGGAGCTGATCGAGAGTGTGGGGTTGGTTTTGGTGAAGGTTTGGGGGGCTCCAGGTGTAGAAAATGGACCTTGGGAGGGAAGAAGACTATTGGAAGTAACCAAGAATGATTGAACGACTGGTAACCTAGTACCATTTATTCGTTATATAACACGCTATAAAATTCTGTGTTTATCATGTCAGACACAAGATAACGGAACTCGATGTAACGGTAAATATTATTGAGTGATCATAGATCGGAGTCGAGATTACCGAATACCTATCCTTGGTAGTAGGCTATAGTTCGTGAAGCTGATAATATCGATCAATCAAAAAATTGAAAGGATCTAACCCATCAAGGGTATCATCACAGGAAGAACAGGTGGGGTTCAATGTAACCAATCCAGGGGGGGTGACCTAAGCGAGATCTCTCAGATGACACTTCTTCGGGTAAATCTGGGTTGTTTATCGTTTCTCACTCAATAAGTCACCATCCCCCCCAACTTCCGCGGTTTACTGCACACTCATTCCAATATACCAGCTCTCGAGTATTTTGTTGAAGATTTTGTTGGTATTGTTGGGAAGAAATTAATTCGTGTCGTAGGGCTGCATACAAGGTTGAATCCACGTCATCTGTTGAATCTCGATCCGATAACCTGAATTGAGAACTGGGGATAACTCAGCCTTGTACCAGGGTAAGTCCTACTTGTACGTGGAATAGATGGGCCAGAAGTCGGTGAGTTGGTATTGGAAACTCTTGAAAATTTATCAAGTGGTTCACGAACTTACTACAG
This sequence comes from Botrytis hyacinthi, assembly GCA_004786245.1. Classification (NCBI taxonomy): domain Eukaryota; kingdom Fungi; phylum Ascomycota; class Leotiomycetes; order Helotiales; family Sclerotiniaceae; genus Botrytis; species Botrytis hyacinthi. The sequence continues at coordinate 139,309 of PQXK01000074.1, read as the reverse complement.
AACGGATTCGATATGACGGCAACGACTTGATGTTTGTTCGTTGGTACAGCTTTACCTTTTACGTCGATTGGAAGAGACAGAGAATGAAAATTTTATAAATGAAGGAGAATGTTTTGTATCACCAAGTCGTGGAGCTGCACCTTGTACCACCTTCGCACTAGGTACTATTCGAGCTTTGGTAAAGAGATATATAATTATGGGGTCAATCGCTAATACAAATAGGCTTTCAAAAAGAGAAATGTATAATATGAGTCGCAAAAAGAAAGAATCAGTCGACTCCAAAGAAAATTCTCGAATGCTCCTCCAACCAAGATGTCTCCTCATCTTCCTCCACATTGCAAATCTATTTTGGAAATGAAATTTTTTTCTTGATGCACAAGCACAACCTGAGATAAATCTATCTGGGAGGAAACAACAGTCGAGAGTGGAGTGGTGCCTTATACATAACTTCTCGATGCGAGGCATTTTGTTGCCAGAGGCTTTTATCCCGAGCATCCATTACTCGTACGAAAAGCGAAGAAATCTGACAATATACCACACGCAATGAGGGCTGAACAAAAGAAGTCAACATGACTCATGGTCAAAAACGATGGGAATGCCCCGTCGCATAGCAGCCAAGTTACCTAGAAACAAATCTTCTTCCTTGGAGTGTCTGGTTTTCATTCGAGAGACAACGCTTGTTGTCTTGAGTATTTTGAAACTATCCGTGCTATGCAAAAGACAAAATTCTTTGCTTTCAAAAGAAAAAATCAGACTGGTACGAAAAAAGTTGCAATCTGCGCACGGCAACGAGCAGGCGAACTCCTATCTCTTTCTGGATCCTCCCAAATATTCGATACAGCTATCCTGATGTGCAAGCAAGTTTTCGTATAACAAGGTCGTCATTTGATATGCGAGGTAGATAAATTGAAGCATATGCTTAGGCAAATCAGAGAGTCTATGTCTTTAAGAGATCCATGAGTGAATGGATACCGTGGCACCCCCTTCTAGGAAGTATTTCTTATTCTGACGCTAATTGAAGCATATCAAGACTCGCAGATGGATGTTGAGAGGCTAAAAAGAAATTGTGCTTTTTGTGCAATGGGGTTTTATGCAGTGCAATCAGAGCTTGTCACTGTTTTTTTTGTGGATTTTCGAGTCGCTTCTCAAACGATACAAGCTTGGCAGACGCCGCTGATTTGTTGGACCTGACCGATAATGTTTTCATTTCCCCGATACGATGGCAGCTTTTAGTAGTGCTTGCTCCGAGTGCCTAAGAGAGATCGGATGGTATAGCATGGCCATCAAAGAAGACAACATTTGGGATTGAGAGTTTTAGACTGGTGTAGCTCGGCATTGGGATTCGAAGTCTTCCGATAGAGTCATTCCGATTGGCCGGCCTTATCATCACTTCGCGATTCTTGCACAACTATGCCCATCCTATAACTCTGGGTTTATGTTAGATGATAACAAGAGTAAGGTATACCATGCGCTTACATTTCATCAATGATCAGTATCAGGTACTGATATGTTTTGGTCTAGAGTTGATGGTTATATCCTTCCATCCGATCGGTAGGCTAATGTACAGTTAGCCGTCCGCAGACATCTGATGAGAAGGAAGCCTACTATTGTCTCATCATGTCTATTCTCATACACCCATCTTCCCAGCTGGTATTGAGTCGTCATCGGAAGGTCATCGAGTGTGGTAGTTGTAGGGTGACTATAAACTGCCGTGATTGGGGAATCATGGGTACTGTGGTAAGCGATTGCCGCAGTCGAAGCGTTGTATGATGATGGTGCAGAGAGTAGAACGGTCTGGGTAGTAATAATAGGAGCTTCCCATGACCATTGTGGCAAATCATACCCGGTGGATCGGGTATCGAAGTGAGTGGGAACAGGGATATGAGCACCTGTGTGATCAAATACGTGAAGGTCGTTATCAAAGTCACTTGCAGATGACGGACCTTCGATTCGTCCCTGGAGTAATTGCTCTGATGCTTCGAGATGAAGATTGGCCTCATCGGAGCCCCATTCATGAAGCATGGGGGCAAGATCACCCTCGATACTTCTGTCGCCAACCATCATGGAATCAACGTTGGAGTCTTGAACCCCTTCATCGATCTGCTCTTGAGATGTGGTTTTTGCTTCTGACTGCGTGCCAGTATCGTTCTCGTGTCTCTTATCATTGTTACTGCTCAGCTGCGCAGTAAGTTCATGAGAGATTCCTTCACTCATAGACCTAAATAGTGTCAGTGATACTTCGCGTACGGGCTCGAATGAAAGCAATACTGTTTGGTCCTCTGCTTCGGCTTTCTAGCAGAGTGATCTTGGTTTTTTGAATGCTTGGCCATGATGGATGTTTGTTGTAAGAATTGATGTTAGTTGAGGATATATCGTTTGTTGAAAATGTTGACGCTAAAATGCAAAAGAAGTGTTGACCGTACATGGGGTATGTCGACTAACAGTGACCAGATATGTACAGGAGAAAAGAGGAAATATGATATGCTCTATAAGAGAAGCGGGCTACGAATTTATTCAGTTCCGGATGAAGCGGACCGCGAATTTTGTAGTATCGAAAGTGATGATTATAGAAATATATCTGACTCCTCGACTCTGAAAAGATAAAGGGGGTTGTGCTTCGAACGATAGTGATATGTGATGAAGGAGAAGAGAGATCTTTATCCAGCATTTAATCATCTAAGTGTGGGTTTGCCTAAAAAACGTGGTTGCCGAAGCATTGCGAACCATTTTGCGAGCCACTTGCAAGACTATTTTTTTCGACGTGAAGTGCACCCCTTGTGGTAATAAGTTCTCTTATCATGCCGCCTTACACCTCGAATATCTTAGAGACTCAACTGCAAGCCACAGCAACCAACCAGGTAAACGTAAACAATACCTAGGTATCCATTTCTCTCGTCAGTTTCGAGCGCCACTATAGAAGAGTGGCAGTGCGTACAGAAATAGCTATCACCTCTACACCGCATTTACATAACCAACCAGTAATATGAAGTTTCGTGACGGCATCTACCTGACTGACGACCAGAACCTAGATTGGTGTTTCGAGAAAAAACTACCATCCTCTAGACGCGATTATATTTCCCAGTATTTCCTCGATTTTGCTTAAGTCCAAGAAATACATCACCATCACAATCACCAGGTTAATTGAGACGATAGCAATATAATAGATCCCACTCTTCATATGATTGCAGGTTTGAGAAAATATCAACGTATGTATGTAAAAGACGGGTATGGATTGGTTTGTCTCGAGCCTTCCTACTTCGATGATCACGCAACTAGCTATCAAGCTTTTTTTTCAGTGCATATGTAACAATATACGGCCTGTTCTCTCCCCCAATTGCAAGCCTGTAGATCTTCACTTTTCTTTGTATTGGTGAATTTTCAGTCTCTCACTAGCTTTCAACCATCACATCAATTATCAATCTTCCCGAATCCCTGCCTATCCGATATTCAAAATATTTTTTTCCTAGGCTGCTTCACAAAGCGTCGTTAAATATTGATGTGAAAAAATGGGAAATTCTGTTATTTTCATAAACATGTAGCATTAATGGAGTGAAATAGATGGATAATCTTGATGATTGGATGCGTTGTCAATCCCAGCCCTCTTCTCTAGAGATATATTAATTTTGTTTCATGAAGAAGCGCTAACAGTTGTAATTATTCACAAGATATGTATTTAGTTTGGAGATAATTCTACCTGAAGGCCCAGGACGGCGGTACAGATGCTTAAACTCCTCCATGATTGCAGGTGATGAGTCTTCTTTGAGCTGCATCGCTGCACCGCGCCCTGGTTTATCAGATGCTTGGTCCTGTCAATCCGACCCAAAGCGAACAAAGAGAATAAAATTAAAGAGCTGGGAGAATTGTGCTGAATTTTGTATAATACAGTATTATATTTCGGCAAACACTAGTAAGCTTATTGTTCAACGCATCATTAATGATTAGCACCCCACCAAAACTCCAATCTTGAAGTCGTCTATCATTCTCGTTCCTGACTTTCCCTGATGGATTATAGAGGGCAAGTGCTGATGGGCCGAGAGAAATTTAGATTAATGCGTCAAACAATGTTTCTATTAGATTCAGAAATAATCACATAACGAGTACCGGTGCCTTGCTTTGGCTCACATCATTGTTTGAATTCTATACGAATTGTCCAGTTACTACGCGTGGTTCAGCCCGTTAGTATAGTGACACAACATTTAACGATCCATCAACACAAGCGGCAGGTCTACCACAGACATAACCCGGTGAAGTATTCCACCACAATAAAAATTCCCCACTTTCGTTTACAGAAGATTATGTTTGCAAAACAGGAAATCGATTATTCAACCAGGTTTCGCAAATTATCACACATGGATTGGGCAAAGATAATGTATGTGCTGGCTCCAATGTGCAGGTCTGAAAACTTAAGCAATTACACAGGCGAATACTAGTAAAAGTAACTGCATTGGGAGAGTTGCCTATCCTCTGTAGATCATCAGAGTCACCTAAGTAATGTTCATACCCCAATCCATGGTGTGGTATCGATGCAGTGACTAGAGGAGAACCAAGGATCCGTGCAATTCTCGATCTGACGGAATTTCACCCTAATGGGCCCTTTCTACATGGTTCCGAAAAGTCGGTTTTTGGTTGCGGAATGGCAAATTTTGCGCTTTGGACATTACATGCAGGCTCACAGGGAGTTTGCTGATACTTGCACAGCATACTCTGGAAACAATTTGTCTTGTTTTCTTTCTTTAGGGTATTTCGACCAAGGCACAACAATACGTGACTAAGATCTAATCAAAGCGAAATTATACATTAACGAGAAATATCACGGAAAAGTGAGCACGATAATATGGTGATTACGACTTTGATGGTGCCTTGCCTGTTAATATCGGGGTTCAATCATCCCTATCCATATGTTTTGCTTTCATAATTTTCGTAACAGATTTGTAGGATGAGCAACGCCAGAAGAAAAAAATGTTAGACCGAAATGGGACAGGACTTGATTACATTTCAAAGCCCTGCCAAGTATTTATTATCGCCCTGAACTAGTTCGAGGCTTTGCGGGTCCATGTACGAGTGGTTTTCCAGTAATTCGTACTGTATCATTCCGGTTGGTTCCCTAAAGTCTGACACGGACGCTTCGTTACTTGTTTCTAGGCAACCCACAAGTTTATACACAATGAAAGGAATGCTAAGAATTATTTTAGCAAGTTGAGAAGCAGATGCGTTATTGCTTCAAATTCAGACGCCCTGTTGATCTAGCAAATATTCACGACTATTTGGGTACGATTGACGCCCAGAGGTTTGTTCTGTGATACAGTCGGCTCGGGCAGAAGAAAGGATACAACGAAAGATTACAACGAAAAAATGTAGCCAAACTTCCATCGAGTCCAAAGTGTTATCCGATGTGTGCTACATGATAGTATCAAATTCAGATGCAGTCAGGTACAGGAACATCCATGTTGCCCATTAAACAAGAACTAATACAAGTCGAAATATTTTCTTCCAAAAATACCAATCAACACAAACGATCTGCGGACAGCATGACCGCCACGAGGGGTATCACAAGATCAATTGAGATCAGAGTATATTAACTCTCACCTCGTAGGACCTGCAATATCCAGACACGTCAAGAGGGCTTGCTGATTTGATAACGACCGGAAGGAACTTTCATCCCCGGAGCTGTGAGACCATTCAAACCTTTCAGTCGGCGGGCCTTCCGTCTGACGGTACCGTGTACGTCGTGTTCAAGATTGCCGAGTACTACACGGGCTTGTGCTACAGCATGATTGCATACTTTTGAATTGTAAAAATTATGTCGACGAAAAAGCTCATGACCTGCTTGGCCAATCCCAGCATGTGTCGATCATCCGGTCCGCCCCTGCGACCTCTTCCCTGATGATGTACAATTCCGTCTCGGCATAATCGGCATGGTCAGGACACTCTAAGAGTTTGCAGGATCTTTCACGCGACTTCGCGAGGCAATTTTGACAGAACAGGGTGATAACTTTATTGTCTTGAACTCGAAAAAAACACTAAATTCTAAAGAGGCCCTTGGTAAAATTTTAGTGCTGCGCACGTCTTCGAAGTTGGCCATTGCACTTTGGCAGCGACTCGTGCCATTTGCCAACATACGAGGGCGCGCGTGATCATGTGACTGCGATGTAGCGCCAATAACCGTTCGTGTCGTGGAAATATTCCTGCAGGAGGAGCAGACCGACTTTCCCTCCTCCCACATTTTTGATATCTTTACAACGAAATCCGTGTTTTGATTAAACTTCTATCTTCGCCTCAAACGGGAGACATTATCAAAGTCACTAGTTTCTTATCTTGGCATCAAACTATCTCATAATGATAATAACAACCTCAACTGCGCACCCTGGTGAGCGAATATGTTGACTTCACGTTTACAATGCTTGTTCCTGTTTGATGTTCCAAGCTGTAGCCTCCTACTTCACGATGGGCTTGCACAAAGTGTCTCCTATAGGATTCCATAATTTTGTACAAATGTGATTTCAGAGGGGCTTTTTGCCCCAATACAGGATCACAATTTCACGATTTGCGCGTATAGATACCAGCTTGATACTTGGTATTTGAGTTCATACCAGTAGGAACATTTTACATAATTCTTCGGGTCTTACCTCATCTAATCTCAAGTATGGAGATAATCATGGAGAACCAGGTGAGATACAGCATTAGTAAGCTTCGCTGGGGCAGATTCCAGAAACCTCGCAGCTGTGACACCTGCTTCAAAAAGAGAATTCAGTTTAGCGCTGCTAGTAGTTATTTTACAAATGCAGTCCAGCGAGGCAGTGCCTCAACATGTTCCATCTTAGTACGAGCGAACATATGCTAGACTCGCGCCGATTAGACATGCTAGCAAGATTTCGTAACCTTGGCATTTCGTTACACGATGAATATTTCATGAAAGTCGGTTTGAGTTGCTCTGATGAGCCTCAGCGGATGCAAATCTGGTGACACAAAGAGTGGTACATGGGTTGAAATCATTCTAGAATGTTGGAAGAAAAGGAGGCTCTTTTATCCGGCATGAGGCATAATCGCTAATTTCTTTTTGGGGGCGTTTGCGTAGAGACGTCATAATCTTCCCGTCCCATTGAACGATGCGAAAGCTGACCAAAAGATCACAAACCGCATTTGTCTCTGGCAAAAAATATGCATTCAACCGGTGACTATCGAACACGTCGACAGATTTTAAATTGTATCGAGCAGGGGGTGCCAAGTTCTCGGGTCTGTGGCTGAACAAGAAGAGAACGCTTTGAAAAAGAAATCTCCAACGGGATGGTGACAGAGTAGCGGTAAGAGATCTTGCTTTTTTATATTGCTCCATGCGTGATCTCACTATTTACTGCATGTTAAATTACTTGCGCGTGTGATTGATTGACATGCCGTGTTTGAAACGATTTGCATGAGGTGCTCGAAGAAGACCTAAATTTGATCAAAATGCATGATTCTTATCCACGCTAATTTTCCACAAACGTATGGTAGTGCGATAAGTAGAGGGAAGGGCGAAATGGGATGACGACTTTTGGGGAGAGGAGAGTACAATTGGGCTTGACCGCCTTAAGAGCCTCTTTTCACGCGACATAAGTTGAGAATTTACATATATTGCAGGGTGATGATTCGAGAAATCATCTGTAATGAGTCCGCGTTGCTTCTTGTGGTGATTGGTTAGATAACTGTTACAATGCAGTCAGCTTATCGAGTCAAGAAATCGCCACACTGTAAAAGTCGCTTCGGAGATTACCTTGAGGGGAATGATCTACAATCATTTCATCACACCAGCAAGTGAACTCAACGCAGAATCGGCAGTTGGCCATAGATGGTTTGATATAATTGATGGTGGTAATCCATCCATCCTTGCCAAGCCCTGTAAGGCATAGCAGCCGGTATGTTTTCAACATTAAATCAACGTCGCAAAAGAAAGTTGAAGAAACGGTGAAGATGCAGTATTCTGAAATAGGCAATACACATGCGAATGATTGGCACCTAAAGCATCTCTCTAATCAGTGTTGTCTCAATCAAGACGTAACAATGCAACATACTCCATCAACCCGTTTCTTGGGTACCTGGGATTGGAAACATTATTGTTGGTGGCTGGTAGGATTGATCTACATTGTGACGTCTTCTAGAAGTCGAATCTCAATTATCACGGACTTCAATACAATGCATCTCCCCTTTATTTCGGATAATCTCTCACCGCCAGATACAGCCTCTATCACTCCACTTAAATTTCATGATATAGCTTCAGCCTCATGAGTTTACCGATATCCGGATGTTTATATCCACTAATTTATCCATTTTGCTCTTCGGTTACTGTCATGAAGCTGTGGATCATCCAGAACCTCCAAACCAGCTAGTGTCATGTCTCAAAAACATAGGTCAACGATGCTGGAGAAAAGAACTCGAGTGCATGCAGGCAAGCGCCCGGACTTCAATATCGAACTTCGCATCACATTCAGATGCTACTGTGTTAAACTGATCATGCATAATCATATTGATTTGGAGCTTGTCTTGCATGATGCGAGCCAAGTCACTTTGTATCTCATAATTATTATTTCAATCTATCCACAAATTCTGTCCTTATGCTTTTATTTGTAAAATATGTACGGTTCAAAGGACTGACAGATACGATAAGCACATGGATCGCATGCAACGAAAGTCATTCCAAATATCTCCGTAATTTCTAGGTCTTGACTGAACATTTTCGTCACCATCACTATCTAGAATATACAAGGTAGCATAGTCGACCTTGCCGGGCCCATTCTGGATTACCCATAGAGATAAGGACGATTCTGTTCTCAATTCAATCAGGCCTTCTCACTTTCCTTGGGATACCGTGTTGGTACAGCCTCACTAGACAGCTGGAACAACAACATAGGACAACTTAGCTTAGTTGCTGAGGGAAGCTAATACGCGGGTGATTTACGCTAGGAAAAGCGAAAGTGAGAAGGGGAAGGGAAAGAAAAGGAGATGAGAGAGATTTCTTTAGTTGATGAGCTCTTCAAATTTTGTTTATGCGCCCCCAAGTATAAGAATTTCAAACATATCCTCTCAATACAATCCAATCTGCCAACTCGCATACACGCACTGCAATCATCCATCAACTAGCACATGCGCATGCACATCCAAAAATACCATCTTATCCTCATCTTTCCTCCTTCCTTTCTTCCAACGGTCAAACAACAACCCAACCCCCAAAATCATACAAAATACTTTCTTCCAACTATTTCCGTCCCTAAAGCATCTCTTACATTATACATACCTACATTCCTTCCAAGTTTCAAGGTCTTAAACCCCGGTTTCATCTCTCATCCATATTTCCCCTTCAAATCTCTCATCTCCCATCTCATAATCTACATCTCAAAATTCACATTCATATCACGACGGTACATCAAGCAATCTTTATCAATCACAGGTATATCTCCCATCGCTCTCCTCTCGTATCTCTGAACTCCGTCCCAAAACAAAAACCACCCAAAGACACTCAAAAAGACTCAAACTGCTTCACACATACACAACAAGCTCTTCCTCGCCCCAAGTTTTCCTCTCCTTTCCTCGCACTCCTTTCCTCGCACTCCTTTCCCTCCCCTCACCACACTCTCAACCTCCCACAAAATCAACAGAAGAATTCGACAAAAAATTTACTACTTAACAAATCATTTTCACTCCATCTATTTACCTTCAACATCTGGGCATCTAACCTCACTGCCTACTCTCACAACGTTACTTTTTTACCCCCTCACCTTTTTAGTCTTTTACTCTGTGACCCTTGACTTATTTAATCGCTTATCGCCATACCACTTTGTCACTTCACTATTTCACTATTCCATTATCTTACTTTTTGATTTCTCCCTCGCTACCTCATTCCCACTCCCACTCCCACTCCCACCACCTTCCCAAATATCCTACCCCTCATTCATTCATTCATTTATTTATTTATTCATTCCTCCATCCACAAAAAAAAATTACCCCCTCCCCTCCCCCAAAATCTCAAAACAAAGTCCACCATTCTGAAATTCTCATTCTATCCATCTTAACTTCTCAAGCTCTTCAATATCAATATATAATTACGAATGCATCAACTGTCCACATCAAGCATATTTTCTGAATCATTCCGGTCCAGGATGATTGATATTCACTGACTGACTTATTTACATCACTTCTCATTTTGCTCATGATATACAACATAACATATAATATATAATATAAAAGGTATACTGATTCAACATAATCCTAAATCAAATAATCAAACAAAAACCAAGCCCACGATCCCAATCCTACAATTCTCCAAAATCCCCAAGCCAGAGGCTAGAATCCATTACCACCCCTCTACCTCCCTACCATTACAACTTCTCCTTCCCCTCACCCACCAACTCCACCCCCGCACCACCAATACACAACTTCCCCGTCTCCTTAACCTTGGTCTGGAAGACTACTCTATTATCACTCTCCTTCCACATCTCCGTGATCAATGTTTGACCAGGAATGACCGTGCCCGCGAAGCGGACTTTGATGTTTTTGTAGGGACCGAATCTATTTGTATTTGAATTAGCAAGGGAAGGAAGGGTATTTGAATGGAGAAAAAACGAGGGGAGCTGATAGCAAGGTAGATAGATGAGATGGAAGGAGGAGAAATAAAGAGGACACAGAAATACATACTTTTGATAAACCGCTTTCCCCGCAATCCCCATAAAGCAAAGACCATGAAGAATAGGCGCCTTGAAACCTCCCACCGCTGCGAAAGCCGGGTCAACATGAAGTGGATTATACTATTCCCATTAGCAATTGTCCTTTTATCTAGCAATCGAGAACTCACATCACCACTCAATCTATAAATCACAGCCTGTTCCTCCGTCGTCTTTTCCTCAACCACCACATCCGGACTTCTTTCGGGGACTTTATTCGCCCTTGTACTATTTCCTCTATCCGCTCCCTTTCTATCACCTCCAAATCCTCCACTGCCTCGCAAGAAAACTGTTTGTTCGTTATAGAATACTTTCCTTCCAGTTTCTTTTTCTGTCGTGGTTGTTCCTACTTTGACTACGGCGGCACTACCTTTGTCGACCACCTCGAGAAGTTTTGGTGACGAAATGAGAGTACCAGAGGTAGGAATGGGGTAAGAAGCAATTTCGAGATATTGTTCGCCGTGAAGAAGCATCATGGGGGAGAAATTGGGTACAATATCGTCAAAAGAAAAAGGGGCTTCAGCATTGAACGGTGGGATGACACCGAAAGTTGGGAGAGGTTGGAAATTTTCATCTCCCTCGCTATGCTCTAATTAGTCGAATTCGAAATGAAAGATTATGGAAGCTTACAAAACAAGAGACAATTCAGATTTCTTTGCACCGACTCCAAGGTTGTATAGCATTACATCCCGTTCCTCGAACGTAAACTCACTTCCACTTGCTTCGGCTTTCTTGGCTGCGGCAATTTTATCAAGGATTTCTTGATTTACTTCAACCTTTTTCTCGGTTTTCTGTAACACAAGGATATGTTAACGAGTATCTTTATTGATTGACTATAATATACATAATGCTCATTCTAAACATGCGGAGAAGGTTCATACCTTGCTCGCACCCTTCTTATTTTGCATGTTTGCCATAATACTCTTCAACCCATCTTGACTATCCTCGGGGTTATCCGATCGTCCATCATCAAAGTTAATAATTTTCTCCCAGTTCTTCAAAACTTCCTCGGGGGTAAGTTTGACATCGACTGGGAAACCGTGTCCACCAGTTCGTTGCCATCTTGTTCGTCCAACCCATCCGCTACCAACTTCGAAAAGGCCTCCAGTAGGTGATTTTGGAACTTTATCGCTGCAAAGTGCGACAACTAGTGGCGCTATGTAGTCTGGTTTGAATGCTTGAACCATCTCTTCTGGCATGATGGTTCTGGTCATTGCGGTACCAGCATTCGGTGCAATTGTGTTAACGTAGATATTGTATTTGGCACCTTCACGAGCGAGGGCACGAGAGAAACCGAGAATACCACATTTCTTTTTTAGGGTCAGCAAATGTCTTTCAAATCAAGATATTAGACTTACAGCAGCAGCATAATTGGATTGTCCAAAGTTACCATAGATACCACTGGTAGATGTGGTATTTACTACACGACCATACTTCTGTTTCAAGAAGTATGGCCATGCAGCCTTGGTAACTTTGTATGTACCTCTGAGATGAACAGCGATAACTTGATCCCACATCTTATCATCCATATTGGTGAAAGCTTTGTCGCGGAGAATACCAGCATTGTTGATAATGATATCAATGCGTCCGAAGGCATCAATTGCAGCTTTAACGACAGCATCTCCATCCTCAGCAGATGCCTTAACACCGACAGCTTTTCCACCAAGCTTTTGTATTTCTTGAACAACATCATCTGGGTTCATCAAATCATTTACAACAACCGAGGCACCATACTTGGCGAACGCTAAGCAGTAGCATCGACCAATACTGACAAAATTAGCTTAACCTCTTGGAAAATGAAACTTCGAACACTTACCCAGCACCTCCACCAGTAACTAAAGCGACCTTGCCCTTGAAATCAAGAGTCTCTCCTTGCTCATTTGGACCCATCTTCATTGATTTCTCAAGAAGGCCCATGAAATCCGCAGGACCAGAAGGATGTTCGGCATCCTTAAAGTCACCGACTTGATCCCATTTTTTCAGGATGGCTCCTGGGGTATATGAATCATCTGCCTTGAGCAATAAACCGCTTGAGCGTTCCCATCGAAGTTTAGCAACATGTCCACCACCGACTTCGAAAATTGAACCATTCTCTTGAGCGTCCTTGTGTACTAAAACAGCCACGAGAGGAATCACCCAATCCGGCTTTAAGTTATCGAGAATCTCGGGAGGCATGACAGTTTCAGTCATACGACTAGCAGCTATTGTTCATTAGATTAAACACCAACTAAAATCTTAGGTGTAATAATAAACGTACCAATAGGTGCAATAACATTAGCATGAATGTTATACTTCGCACCTTCCTTCGCCAAAGTTTCCGTAAATCCGACCATAGCTAATTTAGCTGCCGAGTAATTCGTTTGACCGAAGCTTCCAAACAAACCCGCCGCACTTGCAGTATTGATCACTCTTCCATACTTTTGTTTTCTGAAATGTGGCCATGCTGCTCTCGCGCATTTATATGATCCCTTTACATGAACGTCGATGATCAAATCCCAATCTTTGTCTTGCATGTTCTTGAATGAGATATCGCGAAGAATACCGGCATTGTTGAGTAAGACATCAATTCGGCCATAAGTTTTAATGGCAGTTTCGATAATCTTTTCGCCCTCTGTAACACTGTCGTAATTGGCTACTGCCTTTCCTCCTGCGGCTATGATTTCGTTGACTACAACATCTGCGGCCTAACACTGATGTTAGCTATGTTCAGGAATGTAGGACGGCTATTTGATAGTTGGAAAGACTATATACCTTTGTAGAATTGCCCTCGCCCTTGAACGATCCCCCAAGGTCATTCACAACTACACTTGCACCTCTTGAACCAAAGAAAAGAGCATATGCTTTTCCCAATCCACCGCCAGCTCCCGTTACAACAACAACTTGACCATCATAGCGTAGCTCCGACATGGTTATGTGTATGTTATTTGTGATCCTTGATTGTTCGATTGTATATTATAAGAATTGGAGTTATAGATAGATAAGAACAAGGAGAAGACTGAATAATAAGATGGAGAAGAAAACAGTTGGAAATGGGGATGTTAAATGCAATTGATGTTTAAGCACAATAGAAGATGTTAACGGGAATGTGATTGACTTTAGAGTCACGAGATTTTGAACCGAGGCTCGGAGTTAAGTCATGTGACCATAAGCAGCCAAAGAAGGGTGGATCGCTATGTTTTTGAAATTGAGAAATAAAACGAAACTATATGATAAGATGAGTGAAAAGAGGCTCATCTATAGATTATAGAGCTGTTAATGTTCAGGTTCAACTTCTAGTTGAGAATATTGAAGACTCAATTTACTGTAGAATTTTGAAAATGTAGAAGATATCTTTGGTATCCTCGGTTTCAGCTGGATCTCTCGGTACACGCTTATGCTTGAAGCTCTGTTCTCATGACTCCACATTTCTGGGGTATTCAATCGGCAGCTGCATGCGGTGTGATGATGGATCTTTTATTTTCAATTTTCACATGCAAATCTTCATTGAAACCCATCTCCTTTTCTTTAACTAGTAGATCTTACCTTATTACTAAGCAATTAGTAGAAGTAGAGGTCAAGCTTGGAAGACTGATAGAATTGTAGAACTGATTGAGACTCCCGGCCATTCATGGTTGTACCGAAACCCCGCTTAAGAAGGACAATGTCATGAATATTTTCCAGCCACTCCCCTCGTTTCATATGGTCTTTTTCGGGCAGCGTGTTTAAATATCGGTAGACAGCGAAACTGGTCGCTCTTAGGACAGCATGACGGTGGTCGTCCTCGATGTGAAATTAATTCGTCTTTCTGTCACATTGCATATCTTCGCACAAGCTATTCGGCCGGAAGAGCGATAGCATGGCCGCAATATCAATATCCCAGTTCATTACGAGTGTACCGGTCAACAATATAAAGTTGCGGGTGGCCAAGTTGCTGAGCACACCATACTTTCCAGTATTCTCATCCTTGATAGTATGCGCCTCGTCGATAATAATAACGGTATTAAATCCTTCTGGAAGGCTGGGTTGTTCAAACCTTTATGCTTTGCTCTCAACCATTCGAAGTTGGTAACAAAATATGATACTCGGAGTGTTTCAAGCTCTTGAGACTTTCCTTGCTCAAGATAGCTGTCTTCTCTCCCGCACGATGCAGGTGGACTTGATATCTTTCGGACGAAAAGTTTTCCATAAATTTTTTCCAAACATTTAAAACTGCAATTGGACCAATTACCAGGCTAGGCTTTGGTTGTCCAGCACTACCATTACCCTTCTTCCCCTCATTATTCATGTGGCATATGACGCTGTATGCATGTAAAGTCTTTCCAAGACCCATATCTTTTCCAAGAATACACCCTCCTATTTCGGCCGATTTGGTCAGCATCCAAGATGTACCAGATGGCTGCAAAAACTTCAGAGTTGTGTTTGGGCTTGCCCCCCCCCCTCCCTACCCCCACACATGGGACTTCGCTCTTCTCAATGTCAAGTTGTCGACATGCTTCCTCTAAAGCTGGCGCTTTATCTGCGTGGTTGTTGAAGAATCCTTTTTGCTGGGCCATTCGATTCTTCTCGAACAGAGTCACAGGCGCCAAAGCAGCTGCAATTGATGTGCCAACAGTATTTCCTCCCAAGCTCTCCGTATTTTCAGTATTACTTTGATTTTCAATGGGTTTTGGGATTCGCTCCAGACTTCTGGCAATATGCCGAAGTAGATCTTTGATTTTTTCCCATAATCTCATGGTTGTGTTGAGTTCGGAAGGTTTGAGTAGAATGGACAATATTTCTAGTAAGCAAGGGCTGGTTGTCTCCTTGGAACCGAGACAATGAGGGCTTATTGTCTATTCGTAATTGGAATAACAAGAGCTGATTCTCGATTTGAAGTTGAAACAATACGGGCTATTTGTCTACTTGAAATCGAAACAATGATGCTGGTTGTCGACGTGGGCTGGCAATTCAAAAATCTATTCGTTTTCTCCGCCGAAATACAAAAGAAGCCGTTCCTTGATCAAACAGTCGATTGGATTTCCACGTCCGTTCCATTTTCCGTGCATGTCGTCTACACCTAAAGCTAGCATAAATACCACCAGTACAATGTGCAATAACAGCATTTTGATTCAAAAGGGAAATGACGGGTGTTTCTGATTGAATTTGTAAGTTGTTATTGAGTGCATGGTTAAGCAGGGTGGAAGCATTTAACAGGCATACCAATTGAATTTACTTTTAACCATTCTCTTGCCATCTTCTCGAATTTCAAATTTTCAACCGCGAACAAATTTTTTTGTCTGGCGCAATTTTTTTCATCCATCAGTCGCAACCATTCTTTCAGTTATCAAACGTAAAAATTTCTCATTTTATTGCTCTGCTCCGTGATATTTGCTGTATTTGAAGCTAGGAGAAAGCGCTAAGAGAGCTGCGAAGCTGAGCTCTGATGTTGAAACAGATATGCAAGTATCTGAATTTCTTCAAACAAGACTGCGATGGACAGAAAAGGAAATGAATCGACAAAGCAGAAGATATCCCTCCTTCTAAGAGGAGGCATTCATTTGGCTTGAGAGTAGACTATATTGCTAGGGACTCTGTTATTTCATCTAATTATGGCACGATTTCATAGATGGAATCGTGCCCTCCACCCTCACCAACAGACAGACCGACATGGCCAATCCGACGGATATCTTAAACCAGACAGCACGTGTCTTCACCAACGCTCATAACATCAAGAGGGATACAATTGTCGGAGCACTAGCAGCTCTTGCCGAGAGGTTGAGGCGCTGTCCTGGAAGTGTCGTGGAGTCAAATTATGATGAACGGGTTATTAGACAAGACTTGAAACGACGAATCGCGGAGAAAGAGGCTGGTATCCAAGAAGTACGAAGTCTCAATCGAAGATCACATGGTGCGATGGTCAAATCCATGGTCATTGGTGCAGAAATCATGGATTTTATATTGGAAACGTAGGAGGGAAAGAAAGAAGTCGAGAAACTACCAGTATTCCTGGCTCAAAGAATGAAGTTTGCAGAACGTTAATTGGAGGACCGAAACCTCTCTCCACAAACAATTTCTGGACTCATCGATAGTTGGGGTATGATGGGTAGATGGGAGTTCGATTCATAGAAAACGAGTGCATTCAATATCGGCCTTTCTCGAGGGAATCAAGATAGGGACGTCATTTTCATACGTACGAGTGGAGGCGTGACTTTTGTATCACAAATGTTATTATTATTATATCATTTATCTTTTAAAGACTAGTATATAGGAAGGGAATTTGATCATTTTCACAGAGTAGCAAAAGGTTTTGATTGAATTTGGTCGAATTATTCAGTGTGTAATAACTTCCTTATCCTACTGTCTCTAATCGATTTGTACTAACATTTCTGTCTCCTATTCCCTCTCATCATGTACTAACTTCTCGTTTATCTTGGCTCGCCTAAGTATACTTACTTTCTAGTCCCCCCTTGAAAATGTATGAGCTATTAATAACCAGGAAGAATTTCACTATCTTGCCTTTTGAGAAAGTGAAAAATTTCCTGGTCATTGGCAATCTGAAGAATCAGTACACTATACATGCTTATACTTGAAGCTCTATATTCATGATTTTGAATTTATAGGGTATCCAACCACAACTACTGTACATGGTGTGATGATGAGTCTTTTGTTTTTGTTTTTCACATACAAATCTTCATTGGAAATCATTTTCTTGTTCTTAACTACTCAAGTAAATAATCTTATTACAATACTAGGTAAGCACTTATCAGAAATGAAACATGGGAGACTAGTAGAGTAACAATTCTGGCTTTAAGGAATTATAGTATCCATTGATCATTCATTGATGATTGTATTATAAACCCTTGTGTTTAGAGAAAAACTTCATGGAAAACTCCATACTACGAATCGAATCATGATATACATATAACTATCTGGTAGCAATTCATCATTTTTGAAAGTATAGGGATCACAGGCTATCAGATTCAACTATTAAGATTTTGAGATATTTTTGATCAAAGTAATCATAGTTGACATGATGATAAATATTTTTTGTAACACTCTCTGCAGCTTTAGTTCTGGCGATATATATGTTAAAGTAGATCTTTTGTTCCTACTTATGATTTCTTGATTGCATTGAGTTCAGAAAGTTATTTTTCACATGTTATCTTCCCCACACTACACCAGTACACCCCACGTAAGATTACGTAGTACTCAAACCACAATATTCCCCTCATATCATCCCATCCCATTCTCAATAATCCCCCTCCTCCCTCCACAACCACACACACACACACACTCACCATGAGCTCCTCCTCCTCCTCCAGCTCCCTCCCCACCCCTCCCATAATCGACGACAAAACCCCTCACATCCTGCCCTTCATCCTCCACTATCTATCTCTCCACCAAAAAACGCATCCCACGCGTCCCTTCATCATCGGTCTAAACGGAATCCAAGGCGCCGGAAAAACCACCCTCGTGAATACTCTCTACGAAATCCTCACTCGAGATCATGGGCTCGAGACCCTGGTATTGAGTATCGATGATTTGTATTTAACGCGCGCGGATCAGGAGAAGTTGGCAAGGGAAAATGAGGGGAATAAATTGGTGCAGTTCAGAGGGGAACCTGGTATTTATTTGTTTATTCTTCTGTTATATATAATTTATTCTGTCTCTTCCATTCACTCTCATATATCTCCTCTATCCTCTCCCCTCCCTTGATTCTCAATTCCCAATCCCCCAACCACACGCCCATATGCCAAACCAAACCAGCCAGCTAACCACTCCCCACCCACCAGGAACCCACGACATCCCCCTCGCCCGCACCCTCTTCAGCTCTCTCCTGCAATCCCCTCCAACCCCCACCCGTATCCCCTCCTACGACAAATCGCTGCACTCCGGACTCGGAGACCGCTCCCCTTCCACCCGCACCGTCAACGACACATCCAAAAACCAACGCCCGATCCAAATAATCCTCTTCGAAGGCTGGTGCGTCGGGTTCCGCTCCCTCCCCCCAACCAGCATCTCCCTCCTCCACCAAAACAGTCTCTCTCTCCCTTCCTCTCCTGAAAAACTCACCACCCTACGCGATCACCCCCTCTCCTCCCTGTTATTCATCAACCAAAAATTAAAAGACTACGACATCATAACCGACACCTTCGATATCTTCATCCACATCGACGCACTCGACACCCAATACGTGTATTCCTGGCGACAAGAACAAGAAAGCGCCTTGCGCCGCGAAAAAGGGACAGGAATGAGCGATGAACAAGTAAAAATCTTCGTCGACGGGTATTATCCGGCGTATGAATTATATCTCGACGGCGTGCGACGGGGCATATTCCGAGGCGGGAAATTGGGTGAGGATTGGGAAGGGAGACAGTTGCGATTGGTGGTCGGGAGAGATAGACGAGTGGTGCAGGTGGAAAAGGTTTGAATTGTTGATAATATGATTGTGAGATTGAGATAGGTAGGCGTTGAGGGGTTGCGTGACTCGTAGATATAGATAGATTCCTGTGAAATTATGATTCGCCCACCTGATCACCCATAAGAAGTCATTAGAAGATTGGAATCGGGAATTGATACTAGAGACAAGCCCACGAGGAAGATCAAAAGGCTGTCGTCTGATAAGTTAAGATACTCCCCAAGTATATCAGTATATCAAAATCTCTACCTAGTAATCCAGAGCTAAAACTTGTGATATCATATCTCCAATTCTGAAGGGGTTCATCATTAATACACTCGTTTGATCAAAGGGGTGGGTAGTCTTGAAACGATTTAGATTCCAGTCACAATTGAGCATTGCCCGTCAAGGTCATTTCAGCGAGTACATAGAAGTTGTAACACATTATATATGCCATTTCCATTAATATAAAGAAGCAAATGGGTATCTCATAATAGCTAGCATAGAACTCCTTGCGAAATGCAAAAAAAAGTACAAGACTCATCTTGTCGTTCCTTTCCTTTCCTTGCCATTTCATTCCCAGACCCCAAAATCCAGCGCCTTGGTATACAGCCAAAAAATCCTTTACATATCAAGATAAACTGATAGCTATATATAAGCTCAGCGTATTGCTTATAGGCACTTGGGGTTTCCAGATAATATATGATGCATACACTCCGGAACTCCTCCATATATCGCTAGCAGCACAACTAGCCATTATATCAAGCCCATTCATTTATACGTTATTTCCCTCGATAACTCCCCTAGCACCCCTCTTCATTCGTTCCATATCTTGATTGTAAGTCCTCAAGCATCCCCTAACATCTCTTTCTCTCTTCTCGATCTCCTCCTCGAACTTTGCAACCATAGCTCTCTTTTCTTTCCTAGCTTTCTTCAATGCTTCTAAAGTATCCGAAAACCTTGATAAAAACCAATCACCTGCTTCTTCCCAATCATCTTTAGATAAACTACCAAAGAATTCGACCATAGTGGCTCGCTGCTTGTCCATCTCTTCTTGCTTGCTGGGTCGATGTTGTTCAACATGATGACTGACACGTTCATTGATAGGACGATCTGAAAGTGACAGATCTGGTTCGCTGGGCTGCTCACTAAGAGCCGGAGGACCTTCAAAAGATTCATCTTTAAGTTGTTCATAATCCATGTTTCTCAAAGCGGCATCATCATAATCAAGTGGGATATCAGCACGGTTCAAATGGGTAATTTGATGCTGCGAGTTTCCTGCATGAAAATTTGGTCGAGATTGAAGGGCTGGCTGTTCATCCATGTGGGTGCTATCTTCAGAGTATCGCTCACCATCAGAAGATCCCTCAGATTGACCTTGCTGCGTATCCTGTGGAGATAGCGGTGGAAGACGATATTGCATGTTTCCGGGAAGTACAGCATTTTCTAGTACTTCAACTTGAGCTTTTCCAGATTTGGGCTTTGGAGAAAATACTCCTTCTTCAAGACCTCGTTTTCGAGAACCTCCAATTGTTTGCATTCCATTCTTAGGACGATTTGTAATAGCGTGATTGAAACGATCAAATGTTCTTGGTTTGCTCGGGCTATTATGCTGCGGCCTTTGGGGTTGCAGTAATATTTCTGACTGAATGGCAGGTTTGGGGGTTTGACTTTGCTTGTAAATGGGGGCTCCGAGAGCTTGCGTCTGTGGTCCTTGACCATTAGGTTGGTGCAAAGCCTTACGCGATTGAAGGGGTGCTCGTGCATCTTCGATGTAGTTTTGACCGAATACAGACTCCTCTGGTGAGGCTCTATCGTAACCATTCTGATGTGCAACGTGGAAATCGGTTTGTTCCAGCTCCCCCTGCTGCCCTCTGTGATATCCGCCATCAAATCCACGATTGCCGCCAGTAGGCATCACCCCGATGTCTTGTCCACCTCGAAAGTTTCCCTGGCTGATAGTTTCATCGAAGGCGCTGTTTACTGTAGAGTCCTCGAAATGTTCTGCATTCTCTTGCTCTTCCTCTGGGTTGTATTCTGCCTGTATTTGGTTTGTTCCAGGAACTGTATTTCCTTGCGAAAATTCAGCCGGCTGTTCGTATACAGGATCCTGATTTTGAGCTCGATTCATATTGCCAGATGCATCTCGTTGCTTTTTGGGAAGCACTCTCAACTTCTGTGCCATCGCTTGACGATCTGTACGTTGTTGGAGTGGTTGAGGGGATGGTGATGGTGGATGAGGCGGATTTGATTCTTGCTGAAGGAAGCCGCTAAGGCGAGGATTGCCGGCCATGTTATAGACGTTATTAAGGAAATTGTTAAAAGGAAAGTTTAATGGCATGTGCAGAGTCAATGAGCTTGGAGTCGACGATGTAGGATGTTCAGGTTGTGAAATTAAAAATGTGTAACTTGTAAATAAAAAGATTATATACGGTCGCAAATCAATTCATTCCATCAATTTAGTGTAATAATTGATTTTATGAAGAGCAGATACTGGTACGACGTAAATAAATCGAATTGTATCTTCTTCAGATCAATCAATTGAAATTGGGGTTGTTGGAAACAGCAGTTTAGATGGTGAAAAAGGTTGTTGAGTCGCGATTTCCGTTCATAAAATGAGGTTGAACGCGAGTCGCGACTTCCATGATAGGTGATCCCGTGACCTTTAGGATTCAAGTGCGTTGTAGTACCCACCCACTCTACTTCCAAAGCTATTCTGTCTCACATTATGGAAAAGAGATATTCACGCATCAAAGTGATCAACATATTGGGTATAATTAAATAAGTTACTTTCATAAGAAATCTAAACAAAAAAATAAGCAAAGCCTGCCTATACTACCAATACTGCAATGCAAGACTATCATACAAATGCGAATCACCAGAACAAGCCGCACCGAAACCACAAAATCTTCATGACCTACGTATTCTTCGTAAACCATTACCAAGTTGTTATTAAAAGCAATTAGTTGTTCCTAGCATATGCAGACTCAACCTCCTTCTTATACTTCTCCAAAATGGCCTTTCGCTGCAATTTTTGTGCAGATGTTACCAATCCCTATTAATGTTAGCATGCACCGTGTTGTAGATAGGAGGGATATACTGACATTTTGAGGGGTCCATTCTTCATCTGACAAGACAACACCTTCGATGATTTCAATTCCTGACAATCCACCAGCTTTGCCAGCTTGTTGTAATTCCTTCAAAACTGCATCTTGAATCTTCTTCTCATGTACCAATTCCTCCACACTGGATCCTGGGACACCAATTCTTTCGGCGAGTTTCTTTAATGCAGGTTCAGCTGGAACGATCAAAGCAATTGGCTTGGTTCTCTGTTGATCGGCATAAACGCAGATATTTCCTACAACTGTAGCGGAACGGTAGATAGATTCGAGCTTCTCGAGGGCGATATATTCTCCGTTTTGAGTTTTAACCAAATTCTTCTTTCGGTCGATGATGTTAAGATGACCATTCTTATCCCATTCTCCAATGTCACCAGTCTTGAACCATCCGTCTGCAGTCAGGGCTTCTGCTGTTTCTTCAGGATTCTCATAATAACCTTCCATGACGGGATCTCCTCTAATCCAAATTTCTCCTTGAGGGTTTGGTTTATTGGTTGCATAATATCCGGCATCTGGGAAATCAACAAGCTTGATTTCAATGGAACCAGGAATATCACCCAATGCTTCATCGGTCCATTCCATAGGATCCATCAAAGCACCCATAGCAGTAGTTTCAGTCAAACCATATCCGTTAATCATCGGTGTGATGGCCATTGAAATAAATCTCTGAGTATCTTTGGAGATTGGTCCACCACCGTTAAGACAAATTCTGAGCTTTCCACCAGTGGCTTCCTTAACCTTTTTGAATACTAGTGCATCTAAAGCATCAGCACCTGGGAGACCATAACGTAAGAGGTTGTTCTTAGCCCAAAGTGCACCCCAGAAGAGGTTTTTGACGATCGGGCTTCCACCATTAACCTTAGCAACAATACCCTTCTTGACTGACTCCCACACGGCGGGAACACCGACTAAAACGGTTGGCTGGAATTCTCGAATATCTCCCTTGCAATTTTTGACTGATGTATCCGACAAAGTCTTGGGGTTTCCGTAGCCCATAGTTCCACCCCAATACAGACAAGCATTTTCGAAAACGAACTCGAGAATATGCGCAAGAGGGAGGTATGTCAGAAGACCGTCACCAGGACCAAGATATGGTTCAACAATAACATTGACACCAGCAACTATAGTAAGCGCAAGCGCTAGTCAGCACAACTTATACATTTCACAAACAATAAACTTTACTTACCAGCTGCTACGACTGCCTTGTGCTTAATGGGTACACCCTTTGGTGGCCCGGTAGAACCGGAAGTATACATAATACAGCACAGATCTTCTGAGGCGGGAGGTACTGGTTCAACAGGATTCTCCTCGCCAAGCTTTCGTAATTCCTCAAAACTCAAAATCTTGAGCTTCTCGTGTGCCTTCTTGAGGCTGTCGATATTCTCTTGCTTAACCTCATTCTGACTGTTCCAGATTACAAATTGGATATCTTTGGCTTCTTTGAGAGGGTTGATCAAGGTTGGTAATAGATGAGGATCCAAAAAGATAGCTTTGGCTCTGGTCGCAACCAAGGAATGCTTGAGACCTTCCTCTCCCAAAGTATCATATGCGGTAACGATTGGCATCGATTGAGAAACTGCGCCATGAGCAGTTGCCAACCAATGAGCGCTTGTTGCCGCGAAAATGTGTACTCGATCCTCTTTGTTCAATCCAAGCTTTCTGTAACCAGCTCCAATTTGTAAGATTAACTTTTCATATTCTGAGAAGCTCATATATTTGTATTCGCTGAGTTCGAAATATGTCCATTTCTTATCGACTTCTTGTTGTTCGCCATCAACCATCTTCTTCACCTTCTTCACCTCTTGATGAGTCTTGATCAATGATCGACTTCCGACGGCTTTCGCATTTCCATACTTCTCGGAACTTCGTTTGATTATATCGAAAACAGTTGAAACATCTTCGGAAGGGCGGGTTACGAGCTTGTTGGCTGTCGAAGGGTGTCTTCTTGGAATAGTCTCACCGGCTACGGCTTTTTGGCCCGGCACCTCTGCACTGAAAGGTGGTGAGTGATAGAATTTAGGTTGAACGGAAATGTTCTTGAGCGACCCTGAGGACGACATTTTGATCGGGTGGCGATGAAGCTCAGTTGTTGAGAGTTGATGTATTTGATGGATAGAGGAAGTTGGTGATGCGCAAGCTCTGGTCTTTTGTTGATTTGACTTCGTGTTATGTATTTAGCAGATGAGAGAGATACGCGAATGCTCTTAAATTCGTGTAGGTACCTGCTACCCGTACTATATTTTCAATAAAAAGATATGATTGTTTCCAATTCTTTTCAATTCAACTTCAGGAAATGGTTGAGATATATTCGGGATGTCGGGGAAGCAATTGAGGCTGGGGAAAAGGGAAGAAATAATAAATGGCCTTAATAATAGCCAGGTAGATAGATCATGACGCTGCCTTGCCTTGCTTTCCTTTATTTTGGAACAACCAAGATCCCGTCTAGTAAAGTTCAGAGCTTGACCAATTGGTGATGCTGAATTAAATGCACGGTTACTCACCAAAACAAAAAAGGTCCACCATAACCAGGTCAACATTATTTCAAAGCTGCCACTTTTCTCTCTCACCCATTCATTCATCGAGCATTGATTGAGTATGGAACTGGGCATGGAGTCTAGAGCATTGAGCATTGAGCATTGAGCATTGAGCATAGGTAATATAAGCTTCAACCATTTCTACTCTGTCTAGAAACCCCTGCTAGTAAAGCTATACCGACGTGCGGAGGGTTTACCTGGATATCTGCTTGTGCTTTTAAACATCTTACATGTAGTTACATCTTACTTACATCTATCTATCTATCTTACCTACAGTACCTGGATGCTGCTGACATTGGCGATGTTGGAGCATATATGCACATCATAGCATGTTTTGGTCATTGCTTCTATCTATCTATCCACTCCACTCTCGATCTATTCACTATCCAAGGATCATTTACATGTCAGAACTTTGATAGTTTACTCAGGCAAATGTTGAGATTAAAAGGGAAATATCATACCTCACACCTCATTCAGCCATTATCCTTATCTACCTACTCTCTACATTTCCTCTGTACATTTCCTCAAACTCCTGACCGCTCGTGCTTGATTGCCTGTACAGGTAAGCATCATTCACATACGATTCATATAGGTGGGTCAATACGGCAAAAGGGAAGAACTTTTTTCTACTCGAGTACTATCGTATGTCTGATATGCCAGCTGTTACACTTTCGATAGTCTCACACAGCCGAATCTGATAGGCAGTGAACCATCTCAACATTAAGCCCTATTTCTCCAATAGACCAAAGGATTACCCAGGTAGATTGAGAAGGTTTCACCAGCCAACTACAACTTTCAATCATGGCTGGCCGCGTACAACCATTTCTTGATTCTCTTGGCCCAGAAGTGGAGGACCCCGAAGAAGGTAAACAAACGATTTCATTACATATCTATTCACTCTTCTAAAGTTTCAATACAGTCAAGTGATTTTCCAATTGCTTGGAACGAGGCAGTGTGAGAGCCTTGGTAACACAGCCGTTTATTGTGGCGCAAGATGCTTAAGGTTACCGAAAAGGGGGTTAACATTTGGCTGCTTTTATAATTAATCGAAGTGGTCGTTGAGACGTTTCGGTGTGATCAAATTTGAGTTTATGAGCACAGCTTCGTATCATCTTTCCAAGAGTATCAAAGAATCCATGCGGGTTTATAGGACATGTCTGAGACCCTGCATTTTGGCCAAGTTAACAAGCTAAAATAATTAATTCTAGAGGCGTTTCTGTTGTTCTCTCAAACCATCCCATCTCAGAATCTCGGATTCGTAGATTCAAAGGCAACTGAAATAGATTTCACCATTAACGGTAGAGATCTCACAATTTATCAATCACCTACAATCTTATCATCAAATCGTGATGGGGGAACTACTGGAGCAGGTAAATCAACCCTTCTATCATTCCAATTAATTACTTACTAATGCTAAGCACAGTGATATGGAAAATCACCCCTCTTTTTGCAAAATGGGTATCCTCATCTGCAAATCCACTACTCCAGCATCATATAATTACCCCTGATTCAATAGTCCTTGAATTAGGTTGTGGGATATCTGGTCTAATAGCCCTTACTCTATCACCCCTTCTCCAAACATACATCCTTACAGACCAACCATATGTTCTCAAATTTCTCTCTCAAAATCTTTCTTCCAACTCTTCATCATCATCAAGTACAACAAACTCCAAATCCAAGTCCCGAAAATCCAAAACCTCATCGTCAACATCCACATCTACATCAACAACTCAACAAACCTCAACCAACAAAATCATCCCTCTAACGCTCGACTGGGAAACCGACGTCGTCTCTCCCTCTCTGACCTGCTCAGAAACCACCACTAGCTTTGACACAATCATTGCTTGTGATTGTATCTACAACGATGCACTAATCCCACCTTTCGTCCAAACATGTGTTGATCTCTGTCGTCTCCGTTCCACATCTTCATCTCCAAAAGATCAAGATCAAACAGAACCCAGTAATCCCACTCTCTGCGTCATCGCCCAGCAGCTCCGTTCTCCGGATGTCTTTGAATCCTGGCTTAAGGAATTCAACAAATTCTTTAGAGTGTGGCGTGTACAAGAGGGAGGTATTCAGGAGTGTGGGTTGGGAGAAGACTCGGGGTTTGTGGTGCATATCGGCATTTTGAGGTAGGAAGGAAAAGAGTTGTCGTGACGGATCTTTTAAGTAGACCAGATTCCAAATAATACGAAATCTTCCAATTTTGTCTTGCTAGCTTGGTTCTGGGTGATGAGGATGTATGTATTATCTTGCATGCTGCGTGGGATAATGGACCATATCATATCATACTGAATACCCGAACTAAATTTCTGAGGTGTAGAATTGGATACATGTTAATAATGTTACTGTTACTATCAAAAAACTACGTGGATTGTTTAGAATTGCGCGGATATACAAATATTATCCTGAAATTGGATAAATGCATAGTAGCATTACGTTCCATGTATACACCTAGCTTTCTTCCCCTTTCACAAGTGGATATAATGTTGGATTGTGTATCTTACCAGATTAACTAATGAGGTGTATACTATAATCTATTTGTATAATTACTGTATGTATATACATGGATTTGAATTTGAAGGGGATGTGAATGTCTCGTTGAGGAGTCTCGAAGAGATAGCTTTTTTTTGGCTCGTACTCTTGTCTTCTCTTCTCCAGTTAGTCGGGGGATTCAGGGTGGTATTTAGATATGGATGGATTTTTTTATTTTGTTTTTTGTTTTTTTCGAGTGAGAGATGAGATTATCTTGTCCTATAGTGATGTTGTGATCTTGCGTGTGCGGGAGTTGGGCTGTGTGGATGAGAGATGATTTAGTGGAGATTATCTCTTAGCATCTGTTGCTACACAGAGTTATTAGGTGCTCTTTGGATTCATTCATCATTTTTTGAAGTTTGAAGGTTAATCTATTGAGCTGCTTTCTCATATATAGGGAGGGAGATTTGGAATGGTGAGAAAATTGTGTTGTTGCCGAATCGAATTATAGCTTGTGGGATACAACAACTCGATTAATCTTTTGAAAGAAACATTTGTTTAGATGGCAAATGATGATCAACATATCATGTATTTCTAAGGAAGCTTTTGGTGAAGACGTTGATGTGTGTGGCGGGGAAGTGAACGTACAGCTATGTGTTAGCTACAACGTATCTTCTTCAAACCTTGTGACTGGTGTAAGTTTTCAAGCATTTCTCTACCCAATTAGCCCACGATCAACTCGCTCGCATATCGTGGTCCTTTAATAATGCAGAAATTGACGTCGTGGATGTTCATTCGAGATTAGTCCCCATCGGAGGAAGGTCAGCGAGAATACAGGAAATTTGCAAAGGCTTGGACAAATAACTTCAATTCTAGATGATTTAATGATTGACGAAGATTTTCGAGTACTTTATCTGGATCGCTGAAAAATAGCAGGTTTTTATCTGATCAACAGAGGAAGGAGTTTTGAATCATGACTTTTAGTTGTTACTTCCTTCTCGTCTTGAGAGCCGCTTCCCCGAAAGTGTGTGGTTTTAGTACCTAGTCATACCTAGTTGCCTCATTGTGAGAACCACAACAAGATTCTTATCTTCTTTTTGACCACCACCTGTTCTACAACAAATTTCAATAAAATATCATCGCCAAATTTCACTTAATCATCATTAGAATTACAAGTCCTCGAAATAGAAGATTCCAAGCCATTATGTCCATCGAATCTCCTAAAGTGAAGCCAAAAGCCTGCGATAATTGTCGAAGATTAAACATTCAGTGTGATCTAGACAATTACATTGATGACTGTGAGAGATGCACCAGGCTAGGAGAGAAATGCTTCATCACAGATGATTACAACATTACTATTTATAAGGTTCCCCAGAGAACGCTTCATAAGTTCCGGAGCGCGGAGTTTATATTCGAAGTTCTCGCTCTTCATTATGACTTACACAGCAATCAATCAAACGGGGAAAAAACCTCCGCGACTATTGATAAAATAGTCTCCAAATTCAAGGGGATATCAGAGGAGGCTATCAACTATCAAGAGTTTAAAGGCTTCTTTGCTTACCACTTCACGTGCATCATTAGCTGGTTCAAGACAAACCGCGAACATCAAGTATGGACTTTTGCCAGATATGATCAGAAGACTAGACAATCACTGTAAGTCTCTAAATTATTCCTGAAAGCTTTGGACACTGAACCTAGTTAATTCTTGTCAATACCTATTCAACTTCGATCTTCAATTGACATGCTCTCAGTATTAAATTGGGCGCTATCTTGAAATCTCTCGACTGCCCAGATTATTCGGCTAGCGCAGCTTGCTTTTTATGGCAAATTGACACTATTAAAGCTGAAGAACAAAGTCTTCGTGAATCTCTTTCAGGCAATTACAATCAAACACACACAGCCTCCTCTGACCCGGCGAATGAACCCGAACGCATGTTGTCTGCAGATATACAGGCTGGAGAGTCACAGGCTGAAGAGTCGCAAGATGGAGAGTTACAAGATGGCAAAGCA
Source organism: Botrytis hyacinthi (assembly GCA_004786245.1). NCBI lineage: Eukaryota > Fungi > Ascomycota > Leotiomycetes > Helotiales > Sclerotiniaceae > Botrytis > Botrytis hyacinthi. The sequence continues at coordinate 110,124 of PQXK01000074.1, read as the reverse complement.
CCTAAAAACCATAGTATCTAGGGTGAATACTACTTGCAGAAGGAGGTATAGCTTGAGATTGATCCCAGTAGAATCTGGGAGAGCAGCGGAAAGAAAAACTAGATTATAAGTCTCGTCAATCCGAGTCTAGCGTTTGTTATTACTACGGTTCTCACATTTTCTGTTGGGTATCATAGCAGTGTATTATGAGCTGTTTGGCGTCTTAAAAAAAAACTCAAATGCTTTTATATTTTGATTTCGTTAAGAATCATAAGCGTGATGATTGATGAATGGGTGAACACTCAAGCGAGACGTCTGCAATGTTACCTCAGTATTTGCGATTAAAATAGAAGTAAAGGCGAACTTCTAGGTAGGTACTTCGAGTGAGAAAACAAACCTACAATATACACTAGTTTCGTCCAACGCAATATCAAAATGAGACTTCTTATCACCCTTCAGGTTTTTTCATCCGCAATCGCGGAAGTCACAGCTCCTATCCATGTTCAGACAATTGAGGATGCATTCGCCACTCTGCCTCCAAACCCTACAACCACCAGTGGGTGCATGGATTGATGGGATACTTCTCAACTTTCGATATTTTTAGTCAATTCATTCTTCAATTGTTTGATATCAGAATTCAAAATTTGATTTTTCCATCTTTAATCTACAATTTCGACAATTACTAGAATAAATAATTCGATGTGTCAAGAGATATTTTCAAGTACATTTTTGCAGTGTCCCGTCAATCCGTACACCTACTGGTGAACCAAACTGCCAGCACCGGATTTTGCTTTCAAGCTTTATAGGACTGTGCATGAGTTGAGACCCAATGAGCGCTGGGCTTATCTTAGTTGCTTCAGAAACGGAGTTATCGGAATCAGATTTGGAGGTACATATGCAGCCGATCAATTCATTTTGTTGTTAAATACTTATGGCTGTAGATATTGTATAGGAAGGACATTAAGAATCATTCTTGCCCACGACTACTCTGAGAAAGGAGCGGTTTCAATTACTTGCATTGAGAGCGGAACCAACAGCCTTCGGCTGGGGCTAGCTAGCCATAAGCATCAGATAGAGGTAGTCATGAGTTGCGGGAAGTGTATCGAACTGAAAAGAACCCCGAAATCTTTGATAAAGATGTGCAGAGTATTATAAACTCGGCAAGAAACTGCATACGCGTCCTTGGATCTACAGAGATGGGAAATTAGAAGCCATGAAAACACAATATCGTCGAGTTCAGAAGCTTTGGAGAACCTCTGGGCAAGTAGTGAAAACTGTTTTGAGTTATTGGCACATAATGATAGCGACGGTGCTATCAAGAAGCTGAAAGCATTGGTTTTCTACGATATCAATCATGGGGATATCCTGGAGTTTCCAGATGAGAACGAGGGGGTTATCAAGAATGGCGCCACGGAGACGGTACAGGATGATCATGCAATGGAAGTCGAGGATTTTTATAGAAAATATTACGCTATAGATTAACTTGAAGAGCATTTTGGAAGAAAGATAACTGCGAAGGGGGCCAGACTTCACACAAGAACTAAAAACCGAGAGGAATGGATCCAGGCATACCACTGAATCTCGGAAGGTGAAATACTTCTTTGTCTTGTGAATAAAATTATAGTTGTTTAACTCAGCGCCTGTCGCCTTCCTTTCAGGCCAAGAGTTATATCTTCCATCCCACTTACATCTCAAACAATTTATTAGTATACCGTCTCAGTGATAAATCCCCAAACGCCTCCCTCCCATTATCCAGCGGCATTTCTCTCGATATTACATTCTTTACACTTTCCTCTTCCAAAATCCAACTGTCACTACCAAAAGTATCAATCAAACAGCCGACCAACATTCCAATCATCATTGGCGCCACCTTCGATGCTGGACACGGGAAACTACCTTTCCCAAACGGCATCCATGCTTCCTTATATGCCACGTTACCTTTACTCTCCAATTCACTCCATCGTTCTGGTCTGAACTCATTTCCATCTGTTCCCCATATCTCTTCGGTCCTTTGTATATACTCGACATCAACCGCGAATATTGGTCTATTTTCTTCATTCTGCCGATAAATCCTCTTGGTCGGTGGATATAAACGCAGAGCTTCAAAGACGATATCTCGAGCCGAACATCCTCCCATCCGCTCGCCAAATTGTTCAGCTGTCATATTTGTCAGAAATCGAGCGAGAACATCTTTCCATTCAGCCGCAAGATCAGACGAGTGACGAAACGAGATTTCCAGGAAACAACGAAGAACAATTCTCCACAGCGTTTCGTATGCAGGGAGAAGAATGTTGAGTGGATTTTCATTCTCGTAGTTGGTGGATAGGGATAGCAAATCGAGTTCGCGACGCAGGGAGTTCTGCATGGGGATTTGGGAGGGGTGGGTGAAACAGGAACATTTGGATGATATCCAGAGAGAGTTGATGAGTTGGGTTATGCGGATGATGGGGATTTGTGTGGATCTTGTATGTTCGGAGGGAAAGAATTTGAGAAGTACGAATCGAAAACAGAAGACTTGGATTAGTGGACTGAGCGGGATGATTCCATTTTCAGATATGGAGGGGGCGATCTCATCTTTGAGAATAGAGAGGACTTTTGGTAGGGCGGAGGCCGATTCATTAGATGTCTTCAACAGAGATTTAGCTCTTCTGAGGAATGATTTGTAGAAAGCTTGATCAGTTGTTGTGAATGCGTTGGAAATGGAGAAAACTTGCACAAGTCGCTGGTTTGGTAGAGCTCGAGAGGGAAGTGTAGATTTTTCCAGAATCTCCATCGCTTTTGACAGGTTCCGGATCGAGACGATCTTTTCTTTGCAGGTGCATCTTCGGTAGAGGTTTGATCGTGTCAAGATGCAGATGAAACAGTATGTAAGGATTGAGGCAGTAATGAAAATAGCTAGCGCAAGTATCGAGTTCATTGCTTTCATTCAACCTGAAAGTTTTCTATCTCTGGAATAGTAAAACTATCACTGTCCTTGTCTAGTACTTGTAGCCGAAAAAATGGCAGCTTCCACCCACAGCATCTTGGTCCCCTCAAGCTTCGACAGTTGGCAAATTTCATTGTCTCGGGCGCCTTGCATGATAATGTGGACGAGTTTGTTGCTTTTTCATCCATTCAACAGCCCATAAATAGGGTTGGGCACAGGTTTGGGCATATCCGGGGACATCTGGCGTATATCCGGACAGCATATTACTCTAATTGGCCTTGACTTATATAGGAAAGATTGAACGACTCGCAGTGAGGCTCAAATTCCCTGGGTCTCCGCAGACTTTCCTGCGTGCCGCGTATAATGGAAAATTGATTATTTGAACTTCAAATATGCCATTAATTATTATGCATGTTCGATTGCATGGTTTACTATCGTATTGTCAGAAATGACTTCGACTTTAGACATTGGTATAGAACGATTATATGGTTTATATCTCGGTTACTCGAGGTATCGAATATGCTTGAGAACCATTCTAAGAGTTCCTATGGAATAAAGTAACCACTTTGTAGAAGTCAAATACCTTGAATAAGTTACGAGTGCTCATGCCTACTCGTAAATAGAAAGATGCAGTCCACCATATCAAAAGAAAACACGACAAACGGGTGGGATTATAAATTGCGAGCCTCAATTTCAGATTCTGTAGAACTTTGAGAGGCGTTTACATTCGAACTGGATAGGAAGATTTTGAAATGGACAACACACGAAGTTTTCTCTTGGAAATGAGTATGATTGGTTATGGAAAAGTAAACTTGTTGCTATGGAATGGGATTGGCTCAAGGAGGGGTGGTTCTATGCCCGTGTGGGGTTAGAAATGGATACAGGTTCAATCTCTAAGAATATATAGGGTATGCTAATATTGAAACATTTTGAGACGCTACCTATGAACTTTCAGGGTAATCTTGGCTTCGCTCGTGGTTTGCGGCTCTTAGAGCTAGTTTGGATATACAAATCCGCACTGAATCCGCTGAATATTTCATACTTTTTGAAAGCGGATTTTGAATTCATATTTGGATATCAAATTGTGGATTTCATTGAATAATTTGTATTTCAATGAATTTAGCGTATTTTAAGATGAGGAAAGAGTAAATCACTTTAAAATAACACTAAATAATCCGTATTTTTCAATAAATTTATATAGGAAAATGAAAGTATGGATTGAAAACAAAGACTAGAAAAAGTAGGCCTTACTAAATCCGCTAAAATAATTCGCTTTTTTTATAAGCTTTTATAGATTTTAAAGTCTAAAGCTTTAATAGATAAAACCTAAAGTTATAATGAATAAAGTCTAAAGCTATAGATTTATTTTGAATTAGAGTTTATAATTGTATTTAAATTTAAATAAAGCTATCCCTATATTCGCTTATTCAATTATTCAAATAATAGCAGCAAACTGAAAATTCAAATTACTCTATCTAATTTGTACATGTGCTATATATATGCTTTATTTCCTTTCATTTTAACGGATTTTATGGTGAATTTGATATACAAACCATAAAACCACAAATCAATAATTCATTCTTTTTGAAGCGGATTGCTACCACTACGGAATCCGTAGTAGCACAAAGAACGGATTATTTCAACGGATTCAGCGCGGATTTTACAATCAAACAAGCCCTTAGCCTCTTTTGACAATATAATAGTTATATTCCAAGGGTGAAGGGATGTAGTGTGGTATTTTTTATGGATTTTTGCAGGACATAGTATTGAATGATGTTAAGACTGGGCAAGTGCGCAGGCTACCGCATGCATAACGTATTCTTCAAACGCTCGATGTTATAGTACGAATATGTTAGATCTCAGATATTGGAGACTCAGACTCACGCAAGGTGCTTTTGAGATATAAAAACAGGTTATAAATAGCTCATGAATATGTTTGTACCCAGTTGAGACAATGTGCAAACTAACTCTGAAGACGGATACCAGATACCAACAATGAATACTACGTGACGGGATCAATAAAAAGAAATTTAATACAAATAATTTCATTGTTTCATCCATATAACTAGAGGCTCAAAGTGACCTAAGATACCGGGTCAAGACTAAAAGATTTTACGAGAGAAGTTACGCATAAGAGACTCAATGCCCACAAGCATTATATGTAGGGATCGTGAGGTGAAATTTCCATTGAGGGCTGCTTAATATGACACAAATGGCCATGCGATAATGAGATTTTCTTCGTGACAAGATGAAGATGGCATCTGGCGAGACAGTATCCAAGTCACATGTTTCCCCTTCGATGTACTAGACAAAATGTGTTTCGAGTTGGGTCTCAGATATGGATACTCGGAATTCCATTTAAAATACCCGTGAACAGAATACATTTCATAACCTTATGAATAAATAACTTTGAACTTGGTATCGTATATTACAACAAGTACTGCCTCTGCAGTTTTATGGCAAGAACAGAACGATGTTGAGACATAAACATGAGACAGAGGCGTAGATATCCACGGCCAAATCTTCATCTTTGGCTTGAATTTGCTCTACATACAGATAATAGATGTAATGTATGGAAACGGCTATCTCCATAAGCTTGGGGTAAAATCTTCAGGTGACGCTGCAGAGCAATACGTGAAGGTCAACATTCCATTTCAGCGACAAATATTCCAAGCGTTCCTCAAAGATATTTGTGGTCTAGTATCCGTTAGGAGACTACTGTCCTCTGATGATGAATAAATTAAGAGTCGAGTGTTCTTTTTTCCACTTGGATTATATCTCATCAAGCCACGGCTCATGGAACAACTCAAAATCAACCATCTCTCCACGATATTTCCGACACTTTTTGATTCCTGCCACATGATACTAAAATTACCAGCTAATAGGTATCTTCCCACTGCAATTAAAGAAAATATACTTTGGTGATCGGAGAGAATAATACGGCCGATGAAATAAGTAACTCAAAATGGATCAAACTTTCCCTATGCTGTCTTCACATGACAGATAAGACGTAGAAATAACAAAACCAGATATATGTGACGCAAACACGAGATAAAGTTCTAGATGTCAAAAGATGCACAACTTGCTTAATATTGGAATTAGAAATATTGCTTCGATAAGTGATGCAACCAATATATCAAATTTGCAAGCCACAATGAAAGAGATACAACATGTCAACTCATCATTGATGTATAAAAATATTACCTTGTGAATTTTGACTATAGTTTTGATACTAATAAAACGACGAACCATTTATGTGTGCTAGAAACCCCCACGATCTTCTAGGGTGCAAATCAGGGGGAGAATCAAGACTCGCTTATCCTTCGGAGCCTTTATCGCTCCCCTGAGTATATCTCTCCTCGACTTCGGCAAACAAAAAGATATCATTCTTACCTGTCATATTTTGGCTCTCCAAAAAAATGAAGAATTGATATAGCCGACACACTCAAGAATATTCCGGTGTTCGTAATTCTTGCCCTGTATGGTGCTGCTTACAAGACCTTACAATCAAAGTTTATGTAGGCCAATACTCCAATCGCACTCTTATCTCACACTTTCCAATCAACGAACCCTATCATCTTTCAATATCCCCACGTAGCAATTACCCCGAGACCCCCACAGAGATATATCACCGATCGAACAACATGGTAACATCGTGAGGTGACATCGTTGGAACCGTCAATTCCGAACCTCAATGCACCTGCGTGGATCCGAGATGACACATCACATTTCGCTCTTTTCGTCGTCGCTAATTTCTTCTTCTTATCTCAACGTGTGCATCGGCTACCGCCGTGTTACTTAAAAGGTCCTTTTTCCGACTTTACCCCATGATGGGAAAAATTCAAATGGGTATCCACGCCGTACAAGGCGGTTTGTGAGGGGCTAGGCTAGCTGAATTCTTATCATATCCATGGTATCACCAGGATCCCGTTCATATGGCCACCTTGCTTTCGTACCTGATTAAGCCCCGTATCGATTGTGCTTCATCGGGGACGTTCCATGATTCTTTATTCTTGAATTAGATTGTTTATTTTCTTGATGAACATGTAATGTCATGCATAATTGAGACAAAATACATAAATCTATACAAAATTTCATGTCACAAACGTTCATCTCGTGCTTTCAGTGCCGGAGAGTAGTATTCACCCACGAAACATGAATGGGTTCGGAAATACCCCGAATATGGCTCACGCACGACATATCTAGAGACCATGATTTACGCCTCACGCTATCTGAACCACCTTGGAAGTCTACGAGAAAAAGCAAGAATCATGATATTATCAGCCGTGTCTGTCGGAAGGAAGCGAATCGAAAGTAGTCATCTTCGTATCTCCCATATTTCCATAAAAGACAACGCTAATTGAATGGATGATCCACGCCAAGCAAAAAACTTCTGGTATTTCTCCAGGAATCGGAATCGCGGGGTCGATGGCGTTTGATCAATGGTACGGAAGATACATTAGTTTTGAGGCGTTTGAATCCTGCTCTCTTCAAAATTACTCGCTCCGAAGTTACACAGCGCAAAATGATCAACATGCTGTACTGCACGAAATACAAAAAGTAGGTAAATAAATAGAAGATACGTTGCAGATGAAGCTCGTTTGAAATAGTGTTGTGGTTTTTCTTCAGATGACTTTTACCCCAGATCTCCACACTCGCCTCATAAATTATGGAGTTTTTCTCCCGGCATTTCGGACCGCGCAAGCATGTGCTGTTTTTTCTCTATTGGATATCTGAATGACATTATTGATTGAAATACTTCTAGACTTTTGAGAAAGTTCAGTAACACATGATAAAAAGATCATGAGTTTTTTTTCCTCAGCAGGTAGCAGCAGATAGTTTCAATATTGTTGTCCTTCGGCCTAAAAAATGCAAGAAGCACTGCAGGAAAATTGACCGGCATGATTCCATAATTAGAGTGTTTGTCTATCACGACATTGATTTTCTGATACACACATACATACCACATACATAAACTTAGTATACAGTATCTCTCATCCGGTCGATCTCGGAACTCCCAGCTGTCCTAAAACTTATCCGGTCATTTCAAAGTTTACTGGTCTATTTGTCTATCATCGTATCATGTTTGCTTCGATTACCTAGGTAATGAGAAATAATGAGCAAACAAACAATCGGATCATGTTCCAATAACGATTAGGCTTTCTCGGTTTCCACCTCTCCGGAATAAATGAAGCTTCAAGTCGATATATTAAAAAAACCGTTCAGGCAATGCAAGATCACTGTTCCCCAAATTGGGTGGCGTCTGCAAAGCACTGACTATTCTTCTTCATCCTTGAGCTTTTTACTTATCAAGTAATATTTCAATTGAGGTGTGTGAAGTTTATTCAATTCTCAAATAGGTAGTGATTTTATTCAAAGATAATTCCTGAACGTTTCTCATTCTCTTAGAAAAAAAAGGTCGAAATAATTGAAATGATAAAGTTTCTTTTCAAAGTCCACTTAAGGTTTCTCTCCACATTATCAAACCCCGCCCCCCGCATTTTTAAATCCTTACCGAAACAAACGACATACCGACTTAATCATACAACTAAAATGTGAAAATCGTACGGAAATTCGACTTTCTGCGCTTTTGGTTATTGATGTATTGTTGATATAGTGTCCCGAACTTGCTGACATACTGGCACCACTTACTGCCCTTGACATATTCTAAAATAGCTTTCTCTTATCTTAAGCCTCTCGCGAGATATCAATAGGCAGAATTACGAAGTGTCTCTGGATCTCCAAACTTACCTACCTATTGCAACCCTAGGCTTTTACGGCCTCGCCGTGTTCAATAATGGGGCATATCAGTACTAGCATAACTAAGTATAGCCATCTGAGGTGGGCGCTGGCCGATTAGGTCAGCTTGTGGCTCAGCCCTGACGAATTTGACTATCGACGAGGATTATGGAATCTAGAAGCATTTACTGGTATATTGTATGGAATGGAAGGTATTATTCTGTAGACACCGCTCTTTTCAAGGGTAAACGCCCCCACGCTCTTCAGTCTGGGGTATTGGTTGATTCGATCACATCTTTTTCCATTCGTCATCAGATGGCTTTCCCAACAATACCTATCTAGTTTCAAAAGAGAGTTTAACTGCCTGCTTAGCTACTTCTTGGAGAATCCACTCCGGAAGATAACGATTCGAAATGGTTTACAATAGTCATACATTTCATATCATTACGAAATGGTTGAAGTCAACAAATGAATCTATTCAATCACCACACCATGCATTTCCCGATCGTGTTGAGCTGATTTGACAAAACTTTACGTCCAAGGTTGTAGTTCAATAATCGTCATCTCCGCTGTCAAATGCAGGTCAAAATCTGGGGAGATGATCTTTATGTCAATGCCAAGCCACCTTACAAGATCGAAAGTTTTTTCCTCAATTTCCCCGTCGATAGCAATCTTTGATCGTATTATGCATCACTGGTACTCAACTACCTCTTTCTGACGATTTATTCCTATCAAGTGAAACAGAACGAGAGGATTTTCCCCTCACTTTCATCCATGAACCATGAAATGGTTTCACGAGTTTAAACAAGACCGAATGGAACTTTCCACGACATAAAAATCTAATATCCGAAATCTTGAATTAAAGGAGAATCTATCAATTATCTCAATGTATAATTAATTCTTCCGTCTTCTCATCGTTAATGATCCACAGTATTAAAGTTTAACGCTCTAGATTTTTCCGGAAGTTCTTGCGCTACGTACAAAATATCTATATGTCGCGGAGATCTCTAGAAAAATGTTTAGAGTTTCTTCCCCGGATGATGTGCTCAACGCTGTACATGTATCATATTACTGTTTCCATACTTTTATCCTCGCTAAGAGAAGATATCCATCCCTTTCTTCCCATACAACCGTATCGGTAGAATACCCTCTTGGCTTTCAACATTCATGCTCATTGATACTTGAGATAGCGTTCTTTTCCCCCCTGCAATCTTTAGAATTTAAAAAGTTATATGTAAATCTAGTGAAGATTGGATAGATTCCAGTACCACGGTTGCCTTTGGGAAATCTCTATTTATCATGTTATCCTTTTTCTCCGACGTTCTTAGGCGTTCAGACCATACCACTCGTGTGTTTCGTAAAGTAGATATGTCACGTTCCACAATTCCATTCATATCTTGTTTTCGCCGCCTCCTGATCTTCGCCAGTACCATTCTCAGCTCCCCTGATTTTCGCTTCCCCGCCTTTTACCATTTCCTCAACATCTCTTCGGAAGAAAGTTCCCATTCTCCCGGCTTGCCATAACACATAATACCTGTATCTCGTCTCCATCGCGTCTGATCACCATTCAACACACATTCTGATATCATCCAAGCCGTTTACTAATTTTCAATAGTGTTTTGCTACCAATATAGCCGCAAGACAGTCATTACGACCAGCCAAGAAATAAATTAAATGCACGACATTCTAACGCAGAACATCAGACTACCAGATTCCTGGATTGAGCCTCGCACATATTAATATCATCGATTCGATATTATCCTATCTATAAACTCGAATTTAGTACCAGTGTATCTTTCTTCCTTCCCGTCTTTGAATCACGAGCTTTCAATCATTCATGAAATGACTGACCACGAGATGCTCATCATCTGCAGTACCGAAGTACGCAGTCATTCATTGGCACATTTCTCCATGCTACACACCAATAAAATCTCACTTGTATCTAATTCATCAATTCCATAAATGAAATCAGATCATCTTCATCTTCGCCCTGTCGCGCGTGTCAACGTCGTATCCCGTTTCAGCAACAGAAATTCTCTCTCTCTCTTCTCCCCTTCGTATCACCCTGAGACACGCTCCTTGCTCCGGTAAGAATATACCGAGTACAATATATATTGCATGCGGCGTTTTCTTGGAAGACGGATGAATCTCAACGGGTTTTAACCAAGGCCAGTCGGCCTTATATCTAATTATCCCCTGAGAACCCGACTTTGGCAAAATGTGGATACGAGGAGCTGGTCTCTTCGTTTACTCATTCTTCTATGGTGTGGTGCGCTATGTAATGGTAGGTTGGTAGGGATCTGGAACACTCTATAACCGTGATAAAAATGGAGTTGCGATATGATTATTAGCAGTTTTTATTTCATCATCTTACAGCCTCATTCATGAAATCGATAGATAGATAGGAAAGTTCCCTTTCCATTTAGCATAAAACCAACATCCGCCATCCATCCCCCAAATAAGACCCACCCCATAACCAACCCATCCCTAACTTACCCCACAAAAACACCCAGAACCAAGAATACCCTCACCACCCCATATGCACACGAACGCATTCGGCACCCCAACGATTAATCCGCACCATTCGCAATTTTCCTCCGCATACCCATATCTCTCTATCCCTCCCCAATCCCACCCTCTCATGCAGCACATACCCTAGAGAGATTTCCTACCGCGGATGAATCTACCCCCCCTTGAAGAAATATTAATTTCTCACCCGTTAAATCGCAGCGGCGCGCACCGTTTCCCCAACGCGGAACCTGGATCTGGAAACTTCAGCTGGCGCCCGGTGCCACAGAATGCGACGGTAACGCTTGTTTCCCCTGTGTGTATGCAAGACCGACCGTATTTTATCGTCAGGTAATTTCACACTGGTGATGTGGAGGTGCGGGGGTGTAGTTGTCGTTGGGGGTTGGAGAGAATTGCCAAGTTGGCTGTCGACGGGATTTGCCTTGTTGACAGCAGCTGGGGAGGACCCGTGTCTGGATGTCACTTGGTATGTACATGTATAATTGTATGGTGTGAGTTTTCTTCTTCTGGAGAATCAGGTGATGGTATATCGCACGGAGAACCTTGGATAAATCTCCAGCCATGTCGTTTTCTATTTACACGTATTCTTGGAGTACGTGGGTATCATGATACATCCAATGCCCGCAAGTATGATCTACTTCAAGAAAACAGTTTCGAGTAGTTCCGGGACAAAATAGGTAGTCTGTAATTTCACAGGTATTGCAAATTGTGTAGAAGTACTAGGTATACAGTGCCGGAGTGGACATACGCCCTTTCGGGAGTTATATGGATATATATCCATGTTACAGATACTTATTCATCCATCCGATACTACTCATTTGGAGAAGATATTGAAAGGGTGGAGTACAGCAACATTACAAGATATCACCACACCAATCCACTTATTATCCTCATCGATAGGAGGCATAGAAAGCGGAACATAGCATCGAAATATAGTGACCCGTATCGGACTGCACATGACGACACCCTCATCTATTTCTCGACTATATGTAGAATTCTTCAAGCACATCAAAGACCGCGTGTTTCATAGACACAGTATAAAGATCAACACCTTCCACTTATCAGAGACTTCTAGATATTTTCCGCAATCTCGTGTAAATGATGTCAATGATGTCAATCATTTCAATGAAAAATGTATCATACACCATAACTAACGGACGACATTTCCCATCAATCGGAAGGAGCTCCGGATTCTACCATAGAATGTACATCTGAATAAACCTGAAACCGATGAGATCTGAAGGGGAAATGATCCACGTAAATCCCTAAACCAGGTCATCGTTTCAGCTTACATGATGTGATCTTGACCTTGCTCATCGTTGTGATATTTTCGTCATCGTCAACGTGTGTTATCATGCGACACACAGGTTCTTTCCTACACCATATTTTCAAAAAGATGCCTTCTCATCACCGGGATGCTTCTATCACATCACATCACCCTCCTTCATCCCCGTACATAATTCGGAACATTTCCTATTCCTCTCCATCACACATACCATCCATCTCCTCTTCCCTCTTTTCCCCCCTCCGCACTCGCGAAAGCTACATCACTAGGTAGGTATACACATCGGTCCGACACCCATCTCTGCCCATCTCCATTCCCTAGGATAACGGAGACGAATTCCCTATCTCCCCTTCAAGCATCCTCATCCCTTTCCCTTTCCGCTCACCTATGCATCTCATTGCATGCAATCCATACATCCATAAGCGCTGCGTCACGGTAAGGATAAAAAAGTTCCGTAGATTTTAGCTCCCCGCCTTGATCTCCATCGTAATATCTTCCACCCAATAACATAACCAAGTAAAGAAACACCTAGTCTCCTGATACCTACCGACGAGGTACAAGGTAACAATGCAATATCAGATCCGCATCCGAATCATTCCTTTACATCACATCACATCTTATCTTATCTCTCTCCCTATCTTTCAAAGACGATTTACGAAGAAAACATGTGATCGTATCGAAATCTCCAAAAAAATCCCTTACCTACGAGCCCATCTACCTCACTGGTACAAACCACACCTACAAACCCCAATTTTCACATGTTACTTCTCCCCTCCATTTCATCCATTCCGCTTACTCACCCATTTCACATTCACATTCTCAATTCTCAAGACATGCCAATCCAATGCAACCTCCAACTTCCAAGATCATTTACACGTGTAATTCTTCAATCTATCCCTGCGATTACAGATTCTTTCGTGAATCTAGACTTCTCGGTTAGCTTATATAGTTAGGTACCTAGGTCATGATAGAATCTCATCATCATCGATCTTTCTTTCTCCTTGAATTCCTGATTCGTCGGCGCAGTCACTAATTCCATTGATCCAGCAAGCTATCTAGACTATAACCCCATTACCCCAATTACATCAATCGCCCCAATAACATCCCCCATTATCTCTGCTCGCCCTACAACAACCAAGAAAACCTCCAACAATACTCACAACCCTATAAAAGTTACCCCCCTCTAAACCCCCAACCCAAACTCCAAAAACATACTACCGCCATCCCATCTACCCACCATCTCATCTACATCTACCATTTCCCCATCTTTCCCTGACTCCTCCCAACCCCCAAAAACCTAGAGTAAGGACACATATACATATACACGTAACCCATACTAATCCCAAGCCCGAGTTACAAGGTAATCACAAACTCCCCTTCACATCTCTCCACACATTTCCAAACTGCAAACTCTCAATCCCTCCTCGTGAATCATATTTCCTTGCTCAGTAAATATACATCTATACACCCATCTATCTATCCATCCATCTCTATATATTAAATATCAAATATCAAATATCAAACCCCTCCCCCACGTCTCTCAACCCACACCTCTCAACCCACCCACCCCCTCCTTCCCCAACATTTCCCCACAAAATCGATAACGAGAACGATAAAGGTACTCGAACTCCCTCTTCCCAAGGAACCATATCAAAAACTTGATATACATTACCGACCTACCTCTCTACTTGCCTACTCCCCATCCCATCCATCCCTCATCCCTCATCTCTCATCTCCTTTTTACATCTATATCACATCTCATACCTACATTGCATCTGATACAAATCGACCATACAAATCTACCATCCAAATCTACCATCCTCACCCATCCATCCTCACCCGTCCATCCTCAATCACGCATTCAATCACGAATTCAGTCACATGTCAACCCCCCGCCCCCCAATCCCAAATCCCCAGACCCCCAAACCCCCATCAATCAATCAGCAGGACAACAGTCTCAAACTCAAACTCAAACTCAACCCAAACTCAAACTCAAACTCAAAGCAGAGCAGACCAACCCCGGAGTAAATCACATCACATCAAACCAAAGATAAGGAGAGTTTAGGACGAGTGAGTCTCAATAGATAGATAGGTAGTTTACAGTCAGTACTTCGTAGTGAAAAAAGTTTAATCTCTCTCCCAGAAGAGACCAGACCAAATCAAATCTAAAACCCTCCAATCTCAAACTAAACACATGACACCTCTTCTTCACTGGAAACAAAAAGTGACCAAAAATTCAAATATTGTGGGTTATTGAAAGCTTTTATTTCATCGCTTATTATTTGGTATCCGCCAAATTCTATACTAAGCTAGCTAGCTAAATGCTACTCTTCATCATTTTCCTTCTCTCATCCACCATTTCATCCCCTATGATACCTATGCTCTACCCTGCACTACCCCCTCACCCCATTCATAGCCACTCTCAGGATGAAATATTTCTTTTCTCCCATGAATTTCCCCATTCATTCCCATATCCCATCCCCAGTCCATACCGTCACCCAAGTCTATAGATCCTCCTCCGGATATGTTTACGCTTCCCAAAGAATGCTTAAAATGCATCCTTAACCCTCGCTCCGATCCGTGGTGAACAATAAAAAGCTAATGAAAACAAACATAAAAAAAATGTGCCAGCCGTGAGATGCTCCATAATTTGGAGAATCGGAATCAATAGATTCAATAACAAAAAAAAGTAGTCTATAGTTTGAAAATGCCGCTATAAGTATACAACCAAAAACCCCGTCCATGCCGCAGAAGAAAACAATCAATGAACCATATCAAAGATTAAACAAGGAGTCGAGATGTTGACTCTAATGAGGTTGTGAGTGGTGGTTGACAAAGGGCTCGATGAGGTGATATTAATCGGGACGATTGTCTCTTGTTTGCCACGTGTCTTTTCGTGACAATCAAACACCGATAGAGTAATAACCATATAATGGTGCAGATTAAACTGTCTGAAATACTCATACTACCATTGCTTTTAGACGGAATATTGAAGGTCATACAACTGCAATGTTCCCAAAAATGGAGGCCATTCCAAAGTATCATCTTCAAATCATGCGATCAGCGAGATCATTTCCAGCAACACTACCAGTGGTACTACTTTGCCCACTGGTATTGAAGCCAATTTCACCCGGACTCGAAAGATCTTGTACAGCGACCGGAGCTTGAGGAACTGGTAGTTTTCTCGTGCTACCATCCGTTCTCGACATGATATCAGAGATGGTAAGACCTGTTCTTGGAGCACTCGTGGTTGGCGGGGTAGGAGCAGCAGTAGAGTGATATTGACCATCAAGATGTTGAGGTTCCATGGGTGCAAGAGCAGGAGTGTGATGAAGAGACAGATTTCGGATACCTGGCAGATCGTATCCACCACCGAATGGTCTCAAACGAGGCGAATGCGCAGGAGTGGCGAGGGGAGTGTGATCAGGAGTTGGGGAGAGAGAATCGTGAGAGAATGTAGGCGAAGATGGTGCAGTCGACATGGGCGAGTTTGGGCGGGAACGTTTCGCATGACGATGAGCATAATGATCATCTTCTTCATGAGAATGCGCTCTTGTCATGGCGTAAGCTTGCAGGGAAGGAAGATGATTCCTGCTGTTGTGACTGCTGTGGCTGTAATATGGTTGATGACGGGGTTGCGAGTGTTGAGAGTAATGAGTGGCGGTGGTACTGCTTTCTCTCTCGACCTGTGTCGCGGCAGTAGCTAACATGTTGATGTCGGTGAGTGGTGCTTGACCATTGTTTGGGCTTCCTCCTAAACTTCTTCCATGAGGATTAAGACTCGAAAGGTAGTTGCCGCTATACGAAGAGTATGAGTGAGGCGGTGAAACATTTGGGCTCCCAAGAGCAGACGCTGGTGCTGATCGAGTAATGTTCTTATTTGGTGGCGGCATCATGGTAGCCATCGACTCTGAATGCATCGCAACCCCCATCTGTGGAGCTTGCTGTGCCTTGTTGCTTCTTCTCGAGTTGGGATTGTTGTGTATCCTCGAGTGTCGAGTGAGTTCATCCGAACGGGAAAATCGTTTGGTGCAGCCAGGAAACATGCACGCGTGAGGTTTCTCACCCGTATGAGTTCGAATGTGCCTAGTTTGATGTTCGAGACGGTGAAAAGCCTTTTCGCACAGCGGACATTTGTATGGTCGAGGTAAATCTTGACGATCATCTCCATGGTGTCCACCGACCATCGTTGGCGCCATCATACTCATGGCAGCCATTTCTGCTTCTCTCTGATGTTGTTGTTGCTGTTGGATGATGGCCAATTTCTGTCTCGCAGCTTGGTGTTCCAATTCCTGAGTAGACTGAGGAGGATTCAGTAGACTATTAAAATCTACTGCTGAAGAAGCGCGTTGCATGTGATCGCCGCCGCAACGAATCCAGTAATCTCGAACGTCGACTTTTTTTTTCTTTCCCTAATCCTTCAATGAAGTCTGATACCAAGCAAGCAAGACTTTTAAAGTACGTTGGAAGAGTCGATATAATATTGTACGAGGGAGTATAATCAAAGACCCAAGATGACTTTGGATAAAATTTCCGAAAACTTTTTTTTTTTGAGGGGAGTGATGGAAGTTTGGGGGAATTCGTCAGTGATATATAAGTGAATGGTGGGTGAGCCTTAATAAAGTGGGTTATGTTCAGTTGTAGTAAGGCCGAAGCGGAGAGGGAAGCGGGAGTAAATGAATTGAGACTTTTGGAGGAGTCAGTGTCAATGTGTATTGAATAAATCCTTAGTGTGGATTCGCTTTGGGATTATTCCAAGGTTAATGGCTGAACATCAATCGGTGAATCTGATTGTTGTTCTTGTTCTTGAATTTGAATTTGAATCGAGTTGGTGTGTTGGGTTGTAATGGGCTGTAATGGGTTGTAATGGGTTGAGATGTAATGTGATTTGGTCGAAAGTAGAAGAGGTGGGTGGTGGTGGTTGTTAGAGTTGTAATGGTAGTTGCTTTTTTAATATTTTTTTTTTTAACTGAGCATTTGACTGAGCATTCAAATGCTTACTTGAAAGACTTATGAGAAGACTTTAAAGACGGTGTGGTGTGGTGTGGTGTGGTGTGGTGTGTGATTGAAGACTCGCGTTGAATTGCTATGTGATCTCTCTCTCTCTCTTCCTCTCTGTCAATAATAAAATCCAAATGACGGGGTAGAAGACGGAGAAGAAGATATGCCGAAGAGGGGGTGACCTTTCAACTTATACGAATGTTCATTTTCAAATGAAGTCAAATGAAGTCAAATGAAGTCAAATGAAGGGTCTCAAAGGAGTAAGTGCGAAAGGAAAAATGAAAAAAATGCATTACATTATCAGTAGCATAAAAAGCCGATTTGGATTTATTCTAATTTCTGGGTGGAAAATGGGTCGGTCGATTTTGCTTGGAGGGAGAAAAATTAAATAATTAAAAAAAAAACTAAGCCGTTAGCGTCGGAGGGTAAGAATAACAAGTGTGGGTGGGCGGAAAAGGGATTAGTGTAGTGTAATTCAGTAGTGAGAAAAAGGAAAAAAGGTATGGGGGCGTGGGTGTGTTGTGTCAAGTCCGGTGGGATTTTGATCGGCTCTTATCTATTTGAACGAGAAGAATTGCTCAAAATGGATAAGCGTGGGGAGATATTTGGAATAAGACTATTTTAGCTTACTCTGATTTTGGTTTTGATTTTCGTTACCATTTTCATTTTCATCAATCATAGGTAACCTATCTCTATCGGAAGACGAGACGAGACGAGACGAGACGAGACGAGACAAGACAAGACAAGAGAAGAGAAGAGAAGAGGAGAGGAGAGGAGAGGAGAGAAGACAAGAAGACCAAGACTAGAGAGTAATACATGAGGAGTAGTTACTAGTAATATGTAGATGTGAAGGTTCTAGACATCGGTTGATATGTAGGTAGAGATAGATATCTTTCTATTTGTACATTTCGATATATATATGTATATATATATATACATATACATATACAAACTTATTCATATTCATTCTATTGGTATTGGTATTTATATCTTCATCTTCTTCTTCATCTACATTCACATTTCTCTATCTATTGAATCAACATCTCATCATTCATTCATTCATTCCTTCCATCACCCATCACTTCCTCCAATCGAGTCATAGACTGATTTATCACTCACTCACTCACTCACTACTTATTTCTTAATCTTAGACTTCCTTCCCTCTTTCCCTCTCAACAGATAATAAATAACCAAAGTATAGCCGTACCTATCGTATCTGATATCTGGGGATCATTTAACTTTCCTCCCCCTCCCCTCCTCTCTCGGTCTCGCGTTCCCCCCAATAATTCCAACTTTCTTCCAACCCTCAAACGGAAAGGACGACTCAGTTATCTATACCCCAGACAAACGCCAAAAGAAGTAAATCACCCCCCCACAAAATGTAAAAGATAGTCAGGGACTACCAGGGAGTGATGATTATTGAAGAAAAAAGAAAAAAGAAAAAAGAAGATGGATGTGAACGTTGTGAATGTTATGAATGAGGTTGTGAATAAACACAATATTTCATTTAGGTATTATTCATTCATATAACTTATCGGTAGTTACATGAAGAACAAACATCATTAGTCATTCCATTCTCCATTCTCCATTCTTCATTTTCATCCTCTCTTTCCGATTTATCCCTCGATTTTCCCCTTCCACCAGTACGTATCCATACATAGCCAACTATCCATCCATCTCCTATTCTTGCGTGTCTACTGTCTACTGTCTACGGTCTACTACTACAGACTCATTCCATCCCTTCCCTTCCCTTCCCTTCCCTTCCCTGTCCATTCTTCCCTTCTCTTCTCTCTGCATCCGGTACTCCTGCAATGGAGTAGAGTAACAACATATTATGCGCAGCTGCGACTCTGCAATGCTGTACTGCATGTACGGTAAGTCGATGTACCTTTTCTTGGCCGTGTACAAGATGAATACGGTACATCACATTACATGACAATACCATACCACACGAGCCCATACCGTATATCATGTAAGCCTTCTTTCCTACTTAATGATCTCGATATACACAGTGCCATGAATGAAAGATGAAATGGGTCACCGTAGGAAAGAAAAGTTAGGTGAAAGATGTTAAATAATGGTCGATTTCTACTTTCTTCTACTTTGCTCTCCTCTGCTTTGCCTTCCTCTTCACCCCAACACAACACCCCCAAATAAGAATATAATCACTTATATAATTCAATTCACAAGAAACACAACCCCCAACACATGATACACACGCAGTACACAGTAATAAAACCCGATTCCAATTTTCAAGGTCAACGTAATCCTTCCACCGCCCTCTCTCTCTCTCTTTCTCTTTTTCTTTCCCCTTCCTTCCATCCTCCCTTACTTCACTCAAGCCACACACTCCACGTTTTGAAACCTGCGTGTTGGGGGTGCAAGATGGCGTGCGTGCGTATTCGTCTTCCCCGGGTAGGTAACCTTATTTCTCATTACTCGCTCTTCGCACTCACTGGACCGGATACTATGTATCATTATTGTATCATTATTATATAGATTTGCG
This sequence comes from Botrytis hyacinthi, assembly GCA_004786245.1. Classification (NCBI taxonomy): domain Eukaryota; kingdom Fungi; phylum Ascomycota; class Leotiomycetes; order Helotiales; family Sclerotiniaceae; genus Botrytis; species Botrytis hyacinthi. The sequence continues at coordinate 90,159 of PQXK01000074.1, read as the reverse complement.
AAAATGTTGATGAAAATCTGACAATTTGATATCGATCTAGGATGAATGGAGTAGTAAGATTTAAGATTCGAGATTTGAGATGGGCAGAGAGAGAGAGACTGAGAGAGGCTGGATAGATGGATACTTGAGATGAGTACTAGGTAGGTAGGAGGATGAAAATATTATGTATTCTATTCTGCATTCCATTCTGTACCTATCTATATACACATCCATAGAATAAGTAAAGTAATCTTCCTTCCCTTCCTCAACCATACCATCCACCCTCGCCCCATATCCAAAAGCAAGACGAGACAAGACTCGACTCGACTCGCCTCGCCTCGCATCAGCTTCATATGCAGCACGAAAGAAAAAGGAGACAATGAATAATTCATAAAGTAAACCAAACCAAATCAAATCAAATCAGAATTAAAAATGGCATGATATGATATAATATGATATGATGTGATCAACATTCGAATCATGGTCTGAGAAGAGATGTATGGGGGGGGGGAGAGGGAGGGGGCATGAAGAAATTCTCTCTTCCTTCCTTGAAACATCCTTCTCCACCTACCGGTAGTTGTGCTTTGGAAATGCAATCCGAGAAAATCTACCTGCGTGCTAACTACCTCCTGCGGATCTGATGAAATCATTTAATCACAAATGGATGGATGGGTGGATGAGCGAGCTAGAACACTTCGTGCGAGAACTAGAAGACTTGGAATGCTAGAGGGGTTTGTAGGTAGGTACTGGTTAGTGTTTATGGTTCGGTATGTATGTATGTATGTATGGATGGATGGATGGATGGATGTAGAATAGGATAGGATGTGAAGAGGAGAATCGTGCGAAGGGAATTAAGTACCGGAGTGGAGTGGAGGGCGGTAATGCAGGTGGTTAGAAATGTATGTTTCTTTCTTTCTTTCTTTCTTTCTTTCTTGATACTAACACGCTCGCTGGAATTTTATTTTTGGTGGCTGGATTAGAATATGATTGATGACTGCCTCTCTATCACATGTTTATCTCATCTTGCTGACTAGTATCGTTGCGTTTGTCAGCTGAATTTAAGGGTCAGGGAATATTATATGTTATATATATTAGATACTACGGTATGATTATGATGACGGTGTAGGAGTAGATAGGAGTAGATAGACTCAATTTTAACAATACATGAAGAGAGTATAGCACCACGAGTACACTGCAATAATCCCAAGTATACTCAGCAGTTGTGGCTTAACCTCGTCTGTCGTCCCTTGCTGGTGGGTGTATGTATATCGTGGTGGCACACGACGAGAAATAAAATCTCATATCATATCATCTCATATCATCATCATATTATACCAGAGAGGGAGGAAAAATCCAACAGGGCGCAACACAAAAACGTGGGGAAAGAATGAAATGGAATGTGGGAGGGAGTATATGTGTAGGTAGGTACTTCAACATGGTATTGTCTGCTGAAAATGAAACCCAGAGATTGGAAAATTACTTACTATAATGTTACCTCATTCATACCATACCTCCATCTCATCATCCAGAAATGGGGAATCCCATCTACCATCTATCCCGTCCCTCCATGTCATATTCAAGAGCTCTCTCATCTTTTCTTCAAAAGATGGGATACTCGTAGGTGGTAGAAAATTACTAAAGCCTCCTAATTAACTGCCACCACACACGCATACATGTAACATCTCCAATCCAATCCCACCCATCCCATCCCCAGCTGAAAACTAAACACCACATCCTCACATCCTCACATCACATCCTCGCTCCATCTACGCCGCCTACCCATTAGCGAAACGCGGGCCTCACCGCATCTCAACCGGGCGTGGAACCTTCTCATCCATAGAATTTTAATAATAAAAAATTTGGTAGGCGAAATAGGATACAGAGTACAGTCAGATAGTGAGGGATTCGAGGAAAGTTTGTGTTTATATAATGATGATGATGATGATGATATTAAAATGAAATATAATATAGCCTCGATGCGCTTGCCTCCCTCCCTCCCTCCCTCCCTACCTGCCTGGATTCCCCGCGCTTCACATAGAACCCCCCTCCAATTTGGATACTTGGCTTTGCTATAGATATAGATGATGTAGATGTAGATGCTCCGTACAGAAATGCAATGATATCACGAAGAGTACTGTATGTGAAGATATTATGTTATGTTCTGTTATTATGTCATATCAAATCAAGTCATGACATTCCAAGAAAGACAAGACCAGACAAGACCAGAAAACAAGGGTTCCCACCTCTCCATACTACAACGGATTCCACATATCAGAAAATCCGTGAGATACCTACACTAGACACTATTCCCAGATCACAAACCCAGAACCAGCATCTTGCCTGAACATCTCCCAAACACGGGATTCCATTCACATTCAGCCTTATTATTAATGAGCGATGCATCTCAGATTCGGTACGAGATAGATTCTTTTATTTATTTTACTTTCTTCTATTCTATTTTACTTTATCGTATCGCATCGTATTTTAGTTTCGTTTCCTTTCCTATTCTTTACTCTCCCTCGGGAGGATTTTTCTTCTTCCTTCTTATGATCGTTGTTATTAACTGGGGTTATGTATATTCTTCCCCTCCCTCCCCTATTATTTCCCTGAGGCTCACTCACTCACCCACCATCTTTCCCTTTCCCCATACGAGAAATCCAGCGTTCTCTACACTCTAAATTTCCCAACTTTCCAGATCGGGAATTGTGGGAGTGGAAGGATCCTAGAGGATGGATTCGATTCCCTAGCATCGTATTTGCATCTCCCGTTTCGTCTTCGGAAATTGCGGCGTGGGTTTATACTCTGTATTCTACTCTGTACTGTACTCTGTACGTACCATACTGTACTGGACTGGACTGGACCTTTCGAGACAGCATCTAGATCTTGAGTGAGGCGTTGTGTTTGCTGCGGACGCCGGACAGATTGCAGATCGTCAAACTGAATTTCTTTCTTGGGGTTTGTTTCTGCAATTGGAATCCGGGGTATACATGTACACCACGCATTTTATTTTTATTTTTACTTTTTTGGAAGATTTGCTTTTCGATATTCATCATTTATCTCTCTTCCTTGGCTCACGTGCGTCTCTTGTTCCTTTCCACCTCTTTCATCTACCGCATTTATCGTTCCATACCAAGAATCCATAAGAATCATGCAATTTCATCTCTTCGTATTGATTGACCTCTCTGTAACCTTAACGTAACCGCTGGCCGCATACATCCATACATACATACATATTTTATACAAAATGGAGAGCACACCTACCCTGTAGTGAGTCCGTTAGTTAGTCTAGTCGCGCCACAGCCTCCCAAAAGAAAGTAAAAAACCCCATAGCATAGGCCACGAAGGATATTTCTTTCGCCCCCAAACATGACAGGCCCAGCAAATACAAGACAAGCCACACAAATGGTTGGGTGATGGGGTATTGACTCTTCGAGAAGAGAGGGGAGTGTTTATTTTGGAAATTGTTCCAAGACAACTCAGAAGATGGCAAAAATATGTTTCGCATTTGGATGGGTCCTGCATTTGCTTGGAAACCTGGAAACCCCCTTATTGTGTGGAATTGGATTTGCAATTGGGAGAGGATGATTGTCTTGATGGAGTATTCATTAATGGAATGTTTAATTATGGTTATTGCCTTGGCTGGCCTCTGTTTGTTCTTTTCTTTCTTTCGTGTGCTGCGGCTGTGATGTTGTGTTATGTCATGTTGTGTTGTGTTGTTGAACCACCACGAAATCCCCTGAACACGTGCATGAATAACTTCTGGAGGATGGACATTGGCCCAGCTATTTTCATCTACAGAGTTCGCCCGTACAAAGAAAGGCCCAAAAGCACCAGCCACGATTCCCGAAATCTGGCATCCGTTGGATCCACTGTATTCAATTCAAACTCCCTCCGCCATTATTCAAGCAAAACCCACGAAATTTCTCCGGAACCTAATACAGTATTTTGCTCTGAGTATTCCCCACTATCTGATAAGCAATACACGCCGGTGGCGATCCACTCCAGCTTTTTTTCTCTCGCTGCCCCGCCGAGTTTCCCATTATTGATTTGACACGAGAGACTACCTAGGTAGGGTTTTTTCCCGCTGTCCTCTAACACCATTCAGGGTAGGTAGTTGAGATTGCGAAAACTCTGAGAAGAATCTTCAGAGAAGGGGAAAAAAAGGAAACACGCGAACCCCAATTCATCTCCCGTTTCGCGGTCAAGCCACGCAAGAGAGATTCATGTTTCATAATACCCTACGCGGACTGACTCGTAACGAGTCATTGATTCGGAAAGGGAGGGCTCGGTATTACCCCGTGTTTATCACATTTAAGATGGGAGGGTCTCAGACTTTCTCCTGTGAGTGATTATGACGACAAGACTCTCGTAAGACACGAAGGTCTTGATGAAAGAAGGGGGGCGAGGAGGAGGAGGAGGAGGAGGAGGGGAAGCTTCTATCTGAAAGAAAAGATCAAAATAAAGTTCCCAAGCCATCCGCTAATATGTCAACTTCTACGCCGCCTCCCCAAAATACCGAACCTACCTGCTTATCCGTCGTACCTGCACAAGTGATTACAAATTCCCAAGTTCCCAAATCGATATACCGTCTCCATACATTCCTTCATCATCGTCATCACCATCACTCCCCAATTCCCATTTTTTCTCTTCCCTCCCCCCTTCCCCAAAAAGTCTTTCACAACAGGCCCTTCTTCGGTGTCCTTTCGGCCAATAACCAGCAATAAGTCAAATCTCCAACCCAAATTTAAATTTGCATTGTGAGAGAAACGTCAGGAATAGTGGATAGCAAAAGTGGGCTTTCTCCAGAATCTACTCTAGACGCCCCGAGACAAAAAATGGGAAATGTCGTGACGGCGTCCTACGAGCTACGTAGGGACAAGGGATCAAGACCCCACGCCTAAAGGCATGATCTCGGGGAAATAGATCGAATCCACTTTATTTTGTCATAATTTTTCTTCATCTCGTCGGAGTTAGGAAACTTGGGAATGTGCGCTTTGAAGAGATGGGGAGGGACGAACGGAAGCTATAAATTTCGTGAGGGAGATCATTTTGGAACTATGTAGTGGGAATAGCTTCATGTTTTCCCTGGCCCTTTCGAGAGTCATACCGGTATCTGGGCAACGCAAGATCTGCAGATATTTGAGCTTTCAAACAAGGGTGGATACCGGGAGCTTGGGCGGATAGAACCGGCACGAGCGGATTTAACTCAGTGTGGAGTAAAGGGTGGACTGAATGGTGGACAGAATGGTGGGGTCTCCATGTCCAACCGCCGAAGTTTTGAGCGAAGGAATTACCTAAAGTAGATTTGGGTTTTCTGACAAATTGAGAAGTCCTTGTTGTTTTCTTCAAGAGAAGACAGATTGCATAAGTTGGTATGTAATTACATAGATAAAATATATTTGTGACAATGAGGCTATTGATATGTAATGTGAAGAGGAAGATCGGTTTGACTCTTGTGATCTGCCGTAGTTTTACCCCTAGTCTGATTGTTTTTCTATTTTGGTCTTTGTGCGGGTGAGGATCATCGTCGCCAAGATTACTTTCGGCTGTTTGACCTTCTAAAAGGCTTCTAGAAGAGAAATCACGGGTTCGGCTAATCCGTTGCCGTGTACAGAATGTAATTGGTGGACTTTCAGTTTCGCCGAAGTCACGGAAGCTGGAGAGTTAAACCTGGGGCACAGTTTGGAGAGCATGAGAACATGTTGGGGGTTGGGGGCGGGTGATGTTAAAATTTGGCATGGTGTTATCTCTAATAAGTTTTCTCTCTTATCTTTTTCACGTTTGCTATCTATTAAATATTGAGAAATGGCTTTATCTTTTCCTTGCTTTGGTAGATGGCTTGATGACCATGACCAATGTGGGAAGAGACATACGAAAATGTTATGAACCAGACCTGGGTCATTCGGAATCTGACTCGTATTCGAATTTGTTTACCCCGGCATCTCCAGATTATTAACATCGTTACCTTTGTGCTACCTGTACAGTAGTCCTGGTCTGGTCTTCATAAAATTGGCGAGTCGGGGTCAGCGAAACCGTTATTCAACACGACGTCTACTTTCGGGGAAGTGAGAATATACGATATGGTATAGCAAAACGAGGCGCAGTCGACTGTGGACACCTAAGCACAATATAATCGGCGCTCTGAAAACCTATCATTCTTGATCCAGTATGGGGGTTTCTAACAATGTTACAGCTGACGCTGATGCGATTGTCTCACACCAGGGGTTTTTCAGTAGTTAGCGACGCCCTCACGCCTTCACGAAAACACAAGATTGGTTTTATGCGTGGGGGTTGTACGGAGGATGAGAGCTGAGGTTTGAGAACTGGGGTAATGAGGATCCTTGTTGTGGGGTCAGTAAACGCGTCTTTTTACTTCCGTTCCCGTCCAGTGACTGAACTTTACTTATCTTTTCCCTTTTATAAATGGTTACTATGGAAAGATAGGCTTCGGACAACTCATCATCGAAATATAACCCTGAAGGAAGTAAGAGATACCATGAGATTATTCTCCATATTCATACTTTTGAAACACACATCCCCTCCACGAATAATAAGAGTCCATTGGGAGTCTCGATATTGTTTCCAGTAGATTTGAGCGCTTGGTATTGCATCAAATGCACTGAAGATCAATGCAACGGGGAACTGTGATTGCTTCGCCGGAGAACATGGGGTTGTGAATCGTCATGTTTCTCTCATACCAATTTTACGATAAATAATATCAGAAACCCTAATTTCAAAGGGGTTCATTCGGCTGTTCGGATGCACAGCGGCGGAGTGATACTATTCGAGCGTGTAAAGGGGGATGAATGATGGAACGGTCGCCCGGTCTTCCATCTAATTGAGCCTCTAAGGATAATATAAATTCATCTGGCATTCACAAAGTAGCCTTACTGGACGGTGCTTCCCATGGGATTTCCATCCCAGTCAATGATTATTGTATTAATCAGGGATTCATTGGGTTTCGAGTGAATGAGAGATACACAAATTGCACGATATTGGTCTCAAATGGCGCTTTGAAGGAATGCTAGCCGGAAAAAGAAAGAAGCACAACTTTGATGAATGCGGGGCCGATCATACCCCAGGACTAATTTGTGGAGGGAAGAACGAACACCCGCATTGTCGGATAATTCCAAAAGGGTAATTCGTACTCAGGCACGACCCCCTAATCAGGCCTTGTACCGTATTTTGGGCCATCAAGGTGAAGATGGAAGGGGATAGATCACAGGAGAGGTGGAAGGAGGAACGCAGTTTGAGATATCATCGTGCATGGTGATACGGAGGCCATGTTCCGAATGTCAGATGTGTTGTTGATCATCCAGACAAGATTCAGGTTCATGTTGGGATGGGAAATCAGGATTTCCGGTAGATTCTTTCGAGATGATGACATGGTTATGACTTTGTGACTATGACCAGATCTAGATGCAAAAAAAGCCTGGCAGATCAATGCATGAAAGTTGTGCTCAAATATATCGATTGCACCACAGAATACAGGCAATACTTCAAATAGTTCAATCTATTGGATCAATAGATATCTAGACTAGACATCCAGCCTCATCTAAAATTAATCATCGTCTAGGGGTTTCGGTTCACGCACATTTCCACTAATTCCGATGCTCAACACACTTTCTCAATTGCCGCAGCTAATTCCGATTCTATGAACTTCCTTTTGTCTATCTTCCTCAAACACGTGCGTGCATTTTCACATCTAATTTCAATTTTCATCTAAAGACATCTGAAGACACGTGATATTCTAAAAATCATCCCACCAGCGCATAGCATAGCATACGATACGATACCATCCATGTATTTGATGGACGGCTTTATTGTGGATCTTGATCCTCGAATATCTCCATACTTTCACATTAACAGAGTGGATTCCGACATCTCCCGGTCCTTTTATCCTCGTACACTTTGAGCACTTTGAGCACTTTTGCGCCAAACGTTACTCGTCTGTCGTATCTTTCGTTGGCTGTTTCGATCCCGAGGTAACCCTCATCAGTATCCATTTCGGCCTTTTTTTTCATCGTGGGGCACGTTTATTGAATTTCATGGGGAAAAGAGACACGGTGATTATTACGTCCGTAGACATTGTGAAATTAGATGAGACGGATGAGTTGGTATGCTGATAATTTCTCCGTCGCTACTGTGTGAATGGGTTGATGTCCGCGGCGGATACTCTTAACGCTGATGAGAAGAGGCCAGTTCGCAAATCAGTAGAATTATGCGCCCCATTCGCAGACGTGCAAAACCGAATGAATGGCTAGATACCGCTTTCAGCTCCGAGCGGCGAGGAAAATGATGCTATCGTGAGGATGAGCGTGTCCATTTTGTCCGAAAACCGCAAATTAAATTCCCCATACCTTTTCAGGGCAGGCGATAAGCTTTTTGTTAGTGGTGTGCTAGGCCTTAACATCGATGCATGTTGCTGCGCTGCATTCACATACATCTAGGATATTGGTTGTGGGAATGTTGGATCAGACATGTGAAAGAGTCGATGGATTATATTTTATTATTCTTGTGCAAATTTTCAGTCCACTATCCGTTTTGGGTAGGAGGTAAGGAAACTGGTTATTATACCCCATTTTGCCAATGATACTCTTTTATATTGAATTTATTGGGGACCCCAGACCCAAAAGACACTACTGCTTTTTTTCATAGAGTAACGATGCCAATCTCCATGACATGCCAACTCTAAGTGTCAGCTTGGAGATACCAAAGTATCGGGTAAAGCTAGGGGATTCGGAAAAGTTTTCTTCCTCCTCCAGATCAAAAAGAGTGACGACTCCTCGATATCACAGCCAGATGTACAATTTCTTGCAATCGGCATTGTTACATGTCATCTTTCATATCTCGAAAACTCTATTTTATGTTTGTAGGTTTCGGTATCCCAGTTAGTCAATATTACATCACTTTCCCCGGAATCTTGCATATATGCTCGCTCTCTTTTAAACTTTTCTTCTTATCAACGCCAATTTAAAGTCAAGAAACGTGCTCTAGACATTGGAGGTGGCAAGATCTGGGCACTTCTTATACGTTCTCGAAGTTCTATTTTATGTTCCATTCATCAAGCTATCACGGCGTCGCATTTCCAACTACATGAATAAAGGCTTGAGACTTTGGCTAGGTCGTGTCCCGCAGAGCTAGATGCTAGTCTAGGTCTATCTCCTGAGAAATTTTGAACAACGAATATGGTTACAAGCTTGGTATCTAGATATGGCTTTTCAAATACGATGGCACTTACCGTTTTCCAAGTCCACCTACGGAGGATTATAGTAATGCAAATACTTTTCCTTTATCTCTTCCCTCTACGCTCCAACCCCTCCATCACCCATTCTGTCCATATCAAACTAGCCATTGCAATCTCGTTCCTTTCGTATGATCGATCCATCCCCGAATAGTCACAGTCCCAGATATAATACTGCTTACCAACAGACAGAATTCATAAATCTCGAACCCAGCACAAAACACCAACACACATCAAGTGGGAACCAACTATAATCCAATTTCATGCCAATACGGAGAGTACCCCTCCAAGATTTTCGAAAATTCCAACAATTATTACCTAGAGGCTAGTGCTGCCAAACCCCCACAATCTGACCGAAATCCCGCTTGACCTATCCGTTACTATTATCAACTCTCCACCTTTTAGGGTAAAAAGGTCCTTTTAGGACTTAAGTAAGGCTTGCGAAGCCCCAAGTCCTACACAATCTTGTATTTAGCGGAGGAGGACACCCACTTAGGAAGGGGCGTGGTGATAATTTCAAGATTCTACAACCAAACTTTCCAGGGGGCGGACGGGGTTTGAGAAAGAGAAACAGAGGCCGGTTAAGTCAACAGAAAGCGCGGAGGAAGCTGAAAAGGCAAGTTGCTAGACGAGGGGAAAATACGCCACATAGGCCTTTATCGTTCATCACGTCAAATCACGCATTTCCCACTCTCTCACCCGGACATACTATTTCCATTTCCATCCCGTAACAACAATACACCGTAACCGCTCATCCGTCTTATTCGTCCAGCCTTCGAAATGACCTTCCCTTCCCATGTCTTCGAAGATCCTATACGTATTACCATATAATTTCACCTGGAAAGAAAAAAAAAATTAAAACATTATAAAACCTCGTAAAACAACACTAATGTCAGGGCCACCGAAACACACCCCGCTGTTCCAACTCACTCGGCACTTGATTTATGCTTGAAATGCTTGGAATTATGCTGAGAGTGGCAGTGATTTGGGTGGTCGGATGTTCCTCTTCGACATTTGGTCGACTGTTGGAACGAGCCGCGAAACCCAGGTATCTACGTGTGGGTGGATGGGGATTTAGGTTATGCCATGAAATACCCGAAGCTATACCGGTAGCGCCTGGTGAATCGTGGAGGAGAGGAGCCTTTGGATTTGCGCGGTCACTCGGTCTCGAGTGGTTTTGAGAAGGATTGTGGAGAGGAGAGAATGAGTGGTGGGAAGCGAGGAGCAGAGGAGATGGAGATGATGGAATGTAGATGTTGGTTGGCGACCCAAACGGAAATGCGAGTGCGAGTACGAATGGATTTGGGATGAACTTTCACGATCCCGAAGTCTTACCGCCAGTTTCGTGTGGTTGGAGAAATAACATTGACATGTTGATGGTCATGTGCTCGGATCTTCTCTTCCCGTGAATAAGATCGTCTATCACGAGAGTAGAAAGGATTATCTTTCAGTAAGTTTACATATTGCATCCAACAAACTATTGGCATTTTTCAGCCTTCTCAGCTTTCTTTCCTTTTTCCCAGTTGGCAAAGATTGAAGGCGTCGCGTGAGTGATCCAACCGAAGTCGGGAAATCACTGTAAATCGCGTCCTGGAATATTTGAGGCAAGAGCGCTTCGAGTGCCTGTATGGTTGGCTGTCGTGAATTTTCGACAGTCCAAGAATTATTCATAATGCTATGATACATGGAGTTGGGAAGGATTTTTTTTTCTCAGCTCGAGTGTGTTGTTCATTTGGTCATGCGACCATGGTATCATGATAATCCAGTGGATGATGTCGATTTGCAAGTGGATTGCGTGGTAGAGTTGTCGGATTTCGAAATATTGCATACTGGTTATGGGGTACCCCGGAAACTTTTACCGTATTGCGGGGCATGATCATCAGCTAGACAGGGCTTGATGGTCCTCACGGTGAGTCAGTGATGTGCGGTTGCCTTTTGCAAGGAAAATCTCTTCGTGCGTTGGGTCGATGATCATCCGGGCTGCAGAATATCACTGGTGGTGTTATCAAGCTGTGCCGAGAAAGGTAATGAGTTGTGAATGAAGTATCTTGGCATTTAAATGGTACCAATGATCATTGGGGGGGATAGAGGAGCATGTTGGCGACAATCTTTAAGTTGTCATTTGTGTTTGTCGTTGTTAGTATTGATTTGCTACGCTTACAAATTGGCTGCACTAGCACGATATTTGTTGTTAGGGTGTCAAGATTTCCTATCCTGGAAGGACGCAAGAATTCGAGTTGGCTATCGCCTGATTTGTATTGTGCAAATAGGGTGACGAATATAAGAGAATTTTATATTTGAATGTACGTTTCTCACTCTCAGCATATATTTGATGTATGAGTGGCTACATCTCGACCATAAATCAAGGTTACAAATTGATATTCACATGGATTGATGCGCTCACCCGAAACCGTTGAGTTCACAGATATTACAGATCCACCCATCTAAATATCTAGGAGCAAGACTATAATACAAGAAACACTTTGAAAGTTGTATCCGACTGCAACATACGATTTCTAGAATAGTGGTCCAAAGTATAGAGTTTAGAATGACATCATTTTCTCAAGGAAGAGTGTAAAATACATGTTGCTTCGGCTAAATGTTGATCTGAATGACGAAGGAGGTGGGTAGTCGTTACATGAATAATTTTACCATGAATTGGGGAATGTTAGTCAACGATACTTTGATGCTTCTTCGTCTTCTGGCATCCATATGCGGGAGCTTTGTCGACGTCATTGTATCCAGGTTGAACTCAATTTTTTTGACAAGACTTTCCAATGGGTAGTAGATTGATTTCCCCGCCTTTCATTGTATTCGAGTTGAATACTTGATAGACAGAGTCTTGAGATTGCACGTAAGCTTCCTTGTAGATTTCAATTCTAACATCGCCTCCGGTGAGAATACTCTCATTCATTGTTGACGCGGCTGGGTGAGTTTTGGTGACAGTAGACCATAAAAGGAGGAATAATGCTATTGCCTTAAACGAATTAATTCTTGTAGCTTCCTTGAACTTATATACAATGTTAGTACAGTCTCTTCAACAATAATTTCATAGTGATTGCTTCGGTCAAGAATCTGTCCTGGATGTCTACCACGCTCCCTTGAGTTCTTCTTGATGGAAGATACCTGGGTTTCTGTGAGTCCCGAAACTTTCCAAGAGCTCAGTAATTATTTGCATCACGGAACTAGAATCTCATAATACTTTCAAGCACGTTACCATCAATGTAATTTCCTTGCGGACTGAGTTGAATAGATCTTCCAGAAATCTGCTTTCATTCTTCCATTACGCGCTTGTAAACTCCTCTTATGTGTGCAACTAATTCTTCATTATCGAGTTTCATCTTTTTCTTTCCAGAAAAAAACTCCTTCTCAGCCTTGTTTCTGCGTTCCTGGGTTGTTCCCGCATGAATGCATCAATTCTTGATTCGCACTTTTCGGGGGTTTCTCTGATGTGGTACATTGTTTTAAAGCCGTGTTCTGGTTGCTCTTCTCCGGCTACTGAGAACTTTATAAGTTTTTCCAAGAGAGGCTCAATATTTTGCTTTGGAATTTCAATAGTGTATTCCAAACCAGCCTAGATTTGAGTCATTCTGCGTGTCAGGAGTTTGAAGAAATCATCAGCGTAGGCGCCAAAGCCAGAGTATGGTAAAGTCCAGCCTAGCAAGGAAAGACAAATCGCACTGACATTGAGAGGTGTTTTTCCCTAGAGTTTCATCTACCCTTCAATTTGCTTTTGTTAAACGACGTGGACAGTTGCTTCGATTTCCTTACGGCCATTTACAGGTTGATCCGAGACGTCGAATTCTTCCGCCTCAATCTGTTAATCTGCGAGCAATTTCTGGCCATCTGATTCTTTCTAATGATCTGCTGAACTACATTTGAAACTTGGAGCTAATGGTAGCAGGTGTAGTCGGCAAGTTGTTTCAACAACGTATAAACTCCTCCTCTTTTGTCCTCCCTTATAGTATTGTAATTAGTATGCGCTAGTAATACTGCGGTTGATATTAGACTAATTATACACTATAGTACATATCAAAGCCAATAATATCCATGGCTGTAGATATCATACAAGAGGAGTATTACTGAGTCTTTGTTCGAGTAGAACACAGACGAGGTAGTACTTACATACTAGGTCTTAAATGACAATCTTGTATTTTGTTTAGAGAGCTAAGGCATGTACAGGAATAACGATCCTCATAAAGGATTGCTCTGAGCCTAGCCCTCTCGCTTCTTTCCACTATAGTATGCTTGAGAATATTCGCCTATATTCGTATTCGTATATACACTATGTACTGAGATCCCGGAATTTGTATATTTTGAGCTTGGAGTTATACGTTCCGAAGAAAATTGCTTATATCAAAGACAAATTATTCAGTAACATATAAAGCTAAGGCTAATATGTTCAAATTCTAGTACTTCGGTTATTTTTAATCGTAAATTACTCTCATACATCCTAAGAGCCATTTGGTTACTCTTCTACTCCAAAACTGAAAGATAGTTGACTTTTATGCTTCTTAGATTCTGCAGTATATTCTCTGATAGATTATACATAAAAGCGGCTGTAGAAATTACCTCAGAATTATAGATTTCAACCTATAGTAGTTAAAAGCGATTGTTTTTCTGTTTCGAAAAATTCAAAGGAAAAATAGTACTACAACTATCGAATCTATTGTCCCATTATAGAATCTACCCTCCTACTATAGAACCTCTCCCCCCAAATAGAATCTACCCCCCATTCCACTACAGAATCTAGCCCATAGCGATTGGATTCCATCGACTAAGGGTAGATTCTATAATTGATTCTAAAAGATATAGAAGTAAAGCAAATATGGTTTCGAGAGTATGAGAGTATTTGCTATTATTATTAATATTCAATATTATTGAAATATTCTCAATGAATTCAACAGGTACTACTGGAGTAGAGCGCGTCTGAAATACAGAAGATACTAGTTACAAGACTACTCCCTGGAGTTCCAAAAATCGTTAAATCATTTCGTAGAAATCTTTATTCATCCTGATCAGTCTATATTTCCAAGTTGGAACTATTCTTTTCTCTCCTTTACAGGTGAAGAGACCAGAAGAGAGAAGCTGAGGTGCATTCTTGTATTTATTGACATTGGTTCCTATACATATAGATGCTCTCATCTTAGCTTTTTGATGAAGTTACCTTGTATACGCAGGCATTGAAGATAATCGGAATATGATCTTTGTAACACTCAATGATGACTAGGTACCCCCTTAGCAGATCACTTTTGAAAGTTATTGCAACTTCAAGGTATTATTATCAAGACAGGTTTGTTATGAGATCGACAAATTTAACCGTGAGAAGATAAAAATACAGATAACATCGCTTGTCATACCGTGTAGAAGGGGAGTCTTCGATCTAGACCGAAGTCCATCCAACATTCTCGTCTAGCACTACCAGACATCAGACCGCGGAGTTTGCATCCATGAATGAATTAAGATCCGGGTCACTGAGAGTGATGGTAATTTTGCTTTCTTGATGAACTTTCAAGCGGTTATTAGCACACCAACTAGTCTGCGAGAAAAGCTATAAACGTCAGCAGATATTCGCCCCACCAAGACTGATTACCCAGATAGTATCCAGTCTTGGTATTCGATTCATTTGCACAGATATATACACAGGTCTATACAGGTATCTATTCCTCAATCAATCTGAGGATGATGACCAGTTAACAAATAAACCGATGCCAATGCTACAACACAAAAGAAATCGGAAGAGAGAAAACGTGACAATCATGTGACAGCACCCCATTCGCTAAACGTCATCGATTAAAATGCGGGGAGAGATCTTCAGGTCCAGACTCCACACTAGTATTGACATCACCGACTTTAGGCATACAAAACCAAGAAGATGGGAATTGTTATCGACGATTCGTTCTATTATGGGAATCTGCATGTTCTTATTGCTTTCTGCATTTGTGATCATAGTTTGACGGCGTGAATACATTTGAGATGCCTTCCTTGCTAGTAGTTTCCCTTTTTCTATCTCTATATGCTTTTGATTCGATTCATCAATAACTTCTTACATCTTCATTTGATAATATTAAGTCTTTTACTCACATTCTGGAAGAAACAGTCCACAATCATGTCACAAAATGCATTATTACGTATCAGTCGTCCTAAGCACTTTTCATTAATGACGTCAATGACATTTGCCAATTCATCCCACCGAAGCGTCTGCAGAATTCCATCCCGGAGCATTTCCTCCATAACGCCATATCAAAACCATATGAAAAGAATCTCCAATCCTCAATTTCAACAACCTTCAAATCACTTCTCAACCTCTACAACCAAAATGTCTGATACCAATAAGAACTTTCTTTTGAGCAATGTGTTCAATGTCAAGGGCAAAGTAATTCCTCTCTTCTTTATATTGAAATGAATATGAGACTCACACGAAACAGGTGGCCCTCGTGACAGGTGGCGGATCAGGAATTGGTTTGATGGCAACTCAAGCGCTAGCTGTGAACGGTGCCAAAGTATATATTGTGGGACGGACCGAAGAAAAGCTTGAGAATGTTGTCAAACACCATGGCCAAAACATTGAAGGAGAAATTATACCTATCGTTGCGGATGTCACCCGCAAAGACGAGATTGCTCGTGTGGTAAAGGAGATTGAATCCAAGGAGAAATGTCTCTGCATCTTAATCAACAACGCCGGAATCTCTGGAGCTACCCAGCAAACAGAAGCCAAGACTGCGGAGGAAATGAAGAAGAATCTTTTCGATGATGAGAGTTCGACATTCGATGATTGGTGCAATACCTACCGTACCAATGTTCCTCAATTATTCTTCATGACCATAGCTTTCCTTCCTCTGCTCCAGAAGGCTTCGGATCACCAATATGGATATTCCGGAACTGTGATTAACATCTCCTCGATTTCCGGTATCGTCCAATCTTCACAACATCATTTCGGATATAACGCCAGCAAAGCTGCAGCTATTCACTTGACAAAGATGTTGTCTTCGGAAATCGCGGGCAATGGATTGAAAATCAGAGTCAATAGCATTGCACCAGGTGTATTCCCTAGTGAGATGACAACTGGTGGTGAGAGTGGACAGGATCAGAAGAGTCACATTGAAAAGGAGAAGTATGAGAAGGTTCCTGCCAAAAGACCTGGCAAGGATGAAGATATGGCCGGCGCGATATTGTTTGCGGCTACCAATCAGTATTTGAACGGTCAGACCGTGGCTGTCGATGGTGGATATATCTTGCATGCTGGTGCTTAATGAGCTCATGAAAGGTGGTACGTGTAAGATAGAGTTATATGATAATGATGGAATAGTGGATATCGGTACTCGGAATGATCAATGTAAAAAGTTAGCCTTTTCAGCATCTTTCACCATTCTCAAGAGCCCAGATGAGACAACAATCGCTCCGACAATCTATAGTCTTCCGACAACTTTTGGTCAATAACATCACGGCATTCAAAGATGCTCACCACGTGAAACTCTAAGAAAAGTTAGCATAAGCTAGTGCGTGTCGACTCGATTGATAATCATAGACTAGAGCTGGCCTAGCTTGTAGTCCCGACACTACCGGCGTGCGCCTCCGACCTCGAGGCTGGGCAGATTTTCCTAGATGATCGTGTCATCAAAAGAAAAATCCATTTGGGAACCAAAAAGCAAACACTGCATAAACTCAACGACTTAGCATCACACTATCCCCGTTTGAGAATAAGGTTTCGTGGGTATCATTGGATGGTCGAATCTCTCACGCGTGATTAGGAAATAGGACAATAACCTTATCTCAAGATGGCTTAGTGCAATACGTAATTTTTGAGTTCATGTGGCTGGATATCTATTTTAAAGTATATGCTAGCACCTGGGCTGCACACATCCTAACCAATTGTTTCCCTGATTGTTCCCTGCCTTCATATCGCCCGGGTATGGAGTACGTAAAGCGTCCAAGCTGATCTTCACATGCAATTGAAGAAGTCATATACCTATTGTGTTTGGTAGATACTGCCAAACTAACCAAAGGCTTGTATTCGATCCTAGCCAAAGATCTGAACCCAATGCTTGCATCGTCGAGATAGATATGAACTAGCTTTCCCAACCTTACCCCTCATCATTCAAGTTTCATCTGAACCCAAACAAACTTGTCTGGAGATAAGGAATTGCCGTTTTGATAGGATGTTTCTAATATGGTGTTTCTGATAAGTGGTATAAACCTGTTGCTGAATCCAGCTTTACTTTTGGCCTTGTTGAGATAATATGTTGAGTCTAGCTTTCGGATGTCGATCCGTCTACTTAAGTAGCTAGAGTTTAGTGCCTGACCCACTAAACCCGTTGAGTATGAACGGTTCGATCCGGTAGGTAGATTTAGCTCAAATTCCAGTATTCTATGAACTTGTTCCCCGTGAGTTGGCCTCGAAAGTGCAGTGAATATCAGACTTGGACGCAGGAGAATGACCTTTTCTTTTCAGGGATTGATCGTCCGAAGAGGCAAAAAAGGAAGCAAGCTTCTACTCTACCGGCATTGCAAACGAAATCCGGCAATGCAATAGAACCCCACCATGAAAAGGTGCAATTGAATAAATCATTTGTGTCTCTAACAGCAAGGCAATGATTGCGAAATACCAGAGTAGCCTTGTACAATCGATCTGGTCGGAGAAAATCGACCTGAATTATACTTTCTTCTGTAGTTGTGTTCAGAGTTAGAAGCCGTAACCTCTTTGAGTTAGGGGGATCAATGCCAATACACTTGGTTAGTACGTATGTGATAGATGTCATATTTGACGACTAGTGCTTGGTTAGCTTGGAACATAGTGAACAAAGACACGCTCTTCCCCCGGCTCCTGGTCTATCACACTTGAACATTCCCAAACTTCTCTTCGCACTTCCCAAGCATAATTCCAAGTACCTTTTCATAGAGATGTCGACGTATTACCACGGCGCCCTCAAGGTAGAATGCTTCATCAATCCCCAGTCGCAAGCACGCTGGCATCTTGCAGCCCCTGCCTCCGGACTTCACCTTGCATCTACACGGGATGATTCCCCTTTACCACCGCCTTCCTCCGAATCTTCATGGCTCACTGTCAATAAGAGGGGCAGAGGATACCTGATGTGTCTTGCTTCTGGAAAGCAAATCCGATTGAAGCGCAGAAGCTTTTGTTTCTCAACTCATCAGAGATTATCTTTCAATTATACTGCTTCTGAAAAATATCTTGAGGGTCGGGAACTTTCGGGAAAATATACATGGAAATACCAGAAAACGACAATGCAATACTTTTTAACGAAAAAAGGCGAGTTGCGAGTGTACGCTATGATGGCTTTTGATCCGAATTGTTTCAACGGGGTTTCTGGCAAATTTCACATGTATGACAAGTGTAATATTGTCACGTCAGAGGAACCCTCTGACAATGCTGAAGGGGAATTGGACACTTTCATCTATTTATCGATTCTTGAGCTGCTTCTTTATCAAGAGAACAAGACATTGGGGTTCCACGCGGGCGACAAAACAAGAGAAGACGATGTGATGGATTGTGGATGTGTGTGTCATTGCATTCCTGGGAAGTGTACTTGGACCAAGCTCGGGGCGAAAATGAAGGATGTGTTCAATGTTACAGTCAGGGAAGTGAATGAAGACGAGAAATACTTGCCCATTTACTCGTCGTAGGTAATATTATAGGGCTACTGTCCCAGCGCAATTGTCTATTTTATAGAGGCAGTCGAGGGCGAAATGTCTTATGGCGCAAGGATATGAGAGATGACCATAATGATAAGATAGAATGGACATCTGGTATGCCTGGTTGGGGAATTTTTTGATGGCTTCCAGCCGTTCATAACGAAGTTAATCTAATAATTTTCATTCTAACTGACTGAACTATCGCTGTAAAGATCCAAATCATGTGATCTAAGTGCACCGAATTGTTTAACAGTTACAATATAGTGCCCATATAGTGCGGGATCATCATTGAGCCTTGCGTGCTAGGTAGCCGCTAGGTAGCCACTATGTAGAACGTTGACATGTAATTTGAGTAGAAGAATAAACAAGGTTGCAATGATTGGGAGATCTTTCTCTATTCACGCTGTCTCTGATCGGAACAACCGAGAGGAAAAGAGATAATATGATGGACAGTACTTTAGATACTGATAGTCGACCAGTAATTTTCTTCGATCACAGCCTCACTACTCATGACCAGTTCATTGCATAAGGACTTCAAGACAGCGAGAAATCATTGGCCATACTATATAGATGCTTTTTCGTATTTCCAAAGAAAGGTAGTATTTGCCCATCCATGATGCAACACTGAGACAGTGTTGCGCTACAATCTGAGTCAGGGTTTCCAACATCAAGGACTGCTGTTCGACAACCTGAGCCTTTCAACTACTGAATTTAATAGTAACATTCAAATGGTCTTAACTTTTTAACTCATCTTGAATATTGAAAGTCACACCTAACATGTCAATCTAAAGTACTGAACACCCTGCTCTTATCTACATGCTATCCTCTCAGTGAAGTGGAAATCTAGAATCACACAACTTGGTGACCCATTCAAGGGTTTGCATGGAATGAACGATCTTGATACAGGCGCACTTGCACCTTAGAAATTAGACAGTATGTTAGAAAAATATAGAGGCAACAAAAAGTCATTGAGTATGAAAATCCTTGAGTGATTCTAACGATTTGAGAACATCAGATGATTTGAATGATGCTTGATATATTCGATACACATTCATGTAACAATTTCAGGCGAGAACGATGAGCCCCTGTAGTACAGCGGCCGCTAGCGCTATTTAAATTCACGACGCGTCTCCCAAGCAACCTCTTTAATTGTCGACCGCTCCATTTGGTCTCCATTAAATCTGCCAAAGACATGAATGATTTCCTGGACGCAAAGAAAGTCTAAAGTCGCTCTTTCTTGATTATGTCACCACCAGAACCATCGAGTACACGGAAACGCCTTAGATCTCGTATATCAGATGAAGCCGACGAATTATCCCCTCTACCTGCAAAATCGCAAACATCTGCAGCGAAACGTCAAAAGGTAGATGTGCCTACCTCCAGGCTAGGTGGTATCTCGGGTCGATTCAAGAAACTGCTTGGATTGAGCGTCAAGAAGGAGACTGAAGATAGTGCGGATGAATTGGGCGAGGATATCTACGACTTTAAGATTACGGATGACGAGGAAGAGAATACAAATGCATCAGGGAAAGCAAATACCAAACCGCTAGCGAGAAGCACCAAGGCGGCAAAGTCTACAGCGAAGGAAGTGGTCCCCCCTGTGAAACGTGGTCGTGGGCGACCGCCTAAGAATAAAGAATATCTTGAGAAGGCGAAAGCATTATCACGACAAGCCATCCAAAATGAATCTACGAAGAACCGGCAGAATCAGGACAATGAAGCTAGTAATGAAGATATAGAACCTGCGGAGAAGTCTACAAAAGCATCCAGAAGTCAATCGACGCGATTCTCTAAATCAAAAGACGTAGTTTCAAAGGCTCGAGGAAGGACCACTGAAATACCTGGATCCAGCACACCGAAACGTGGCCGGCCAAAGCGGATAATAGATGGTTTGGCAGATTCAACGGCCGCGATTCCAAAAGGTATCCTAACTCCTAGCAAGTCTAGAAATTCCACAATAAGGAAGAGTGTTGCATTCGATGAATCTGGTAAGGATAATTTAGAGGGCTTTAAAGATATTCCGGTAGGTAAAATCATTTACGAAGCAGGCTACTTATCGTCGGACGATGTTGCAGATATGAACGTCATGTGTACTGACCAGAAAATAGTCTGAGGCACACCTCAAGAATCTACAAGGCAAGACTATACCCTCCGCGTCGCGTTCGATTGATGATGGTTATTACGAGGACGATGATGAAGGTGCTGTTTGCGAGATATGTACAAAACCTGATTCGGTAGCTCCGAACAAAATTATATTTTGCGATGGATGCCCGCTCATTGTGCATCAAAAATGTTACAGTGTGCCAAAAATACCCGAAGGAGATTGGTTTTGCAAGAAGTGTCAAAAGGCCAGAGTAGCAGCAGAGGCTGCGAGAGCTGCTGAAAATGATGGCATGAGCGACTCTGATGACGAAATATCATGCGCTGTTTGCGAAGGATTGGATTCAGAGAAACCGAACGAGATTATTCTATGTGAGAATTGTGATTATGCCGTTCACCAATCTTGCGGCAATATTCCCAAGAAACCTCGGGGTGAATGGCTTTGTAAAACTTGCAATTCTGATGTAGATCATGATTTACTCGATGGGGAAACAGATTTGGGTCCAATCTCAAATGAAATTCCTGGCATCGAGGGGTTTGAAACCCATCTGAAAACAATGCAAAGAGCATTACTGAATCGCCTTACCGGAGAGAAACGTCTAAAAATCCAAGGCCATGAAGATGGCATGCATAAGGTACATCAGCTCGTCGAACAAACAGTTTTGGCGGGCGAGGGTAACTCTATGTTGATTATTGGTGCAAGGGGCTCTGGAAAGACTACCGTAAGATCCATACCAATATTTTTAGACGTTAAGCTAATTCATGTGCAGCTGGTTGAAACCGTCATTTCAGATCTTGGAAAAGACCATAGACAAAAATTTCATGTCGTTAGACTTAATGGATTCATCCATACTGACGATCGGCTAGCGTTGCGCGAGATATGGAGACAGTTGGGCAGGGAAATGGAAGTTGAAGATGACTCTAATGGCAAGGTAAAGATCTGTGTGGTTCAATATCACGCCTGCGTTAACATTCGATACAGATTAATAATTATGCTGATACCTTGGCCTCTCTTCTGGCTTTACTCTCCCATCCATCAGAGATATCGGAAATCGAGACAGACCATGCTGCTAAATCTGTTATCTTTGTACTAGACGAATTTGACCTATTCACGACACATTCTCGACAAACTTTACTCTATAATTTATTCGACATAGCACAGGCCAGGAAAGCGCCTATTGCTGTACTTGGGCTGACCACCCGTGTGGATGTAGTCGAGAGCCTAGAAAAGAGAGTCAAAAGTCGTTTTAGTCACCGATATGTTCATTTATCATTACCTAGAAGTCTTCCGGCATTTTGGGAAGTATGTAGACAGGGCCTCATTGTTGACAGCGATGATTACGATGATGAGGGATTTGACATCTCGACACCAGGACAAGAAAAGTTCCTATCTTTTTGGCAGAATATGATCGAGGTAAGGTCCTATGTTCTCTATCACACTCATATAGCTAATACTGCAACCAGAAATTATACAACAACGACAAAAGTTTCAAGCATCATATTCAATCAAATTTTTACCGCTCTAAATCAGTGCCTGCATTTTTTACCTCCTCGATCCTTCCCATATCAAGTCTTTCAATGCAGAACTTCCCATTGCGTGGCCAATCATTTCATATGGCTAACATGGCACTGTCAGCCCCGGACTCTAAACTCCACATCCTTCAGGGTTTATCCGAGTTGGAACTCGCTATGCTGATAGCTGCCGCACGACTTGACATTATTCTAGACACAGATACTTGCAATTTCGCAATGGCTTACGACGAGTATAGCTCCTTGACATCAAGGTATAAGATACAAACATCAAGCACGGGAGTTGCAGCTTTAGGAGGTAGTGCTAAAGTATGGGGGAGGGATGTCGCTCTAGGGGCTTGGGAACGATTGGTAGATTATGATTTACTTATATCTGCAGCTATCGGTGCGGCACAAGTGGGTGGAATTGCAGGTCGTATGTGGAAAGTAGATATTGCATTGGAGGAAATCCCCGGTAGTGTGGAGGGTTTGACTGGGGTTATGCTTAAGTGGTGTAGAGAAATATAAACTCGGTGTCAATCCATCCACCCATGACGCCATATTTGCAATGTTGGTATTGGTCGATTTTTTTCGCCATGTGGTGGAATGTAACACGAATCGCCCTGTTTGTGAGGGAAACTTTGGTAAGCTGATCGGTCTGCGGATGCTGGCATATTTCTATGGTCATTAGTCTCCATTTAGACATCTGTGAGAGACATCGTCCAGCTTTTCTTCTAGAATTTACATTTCGACCCCAAATGCTCGGGTCAGAAACAGGTCAATCCTAGAAAGAGAGATATTGGTGTATTGTCTTTGTACTTACTTCCATAAGATGGTTCGAAAAGTGTTACGGACAAGATAATTATTCTCTTAATCCGCAGATGGCTTCTTAGATGGCCATTACCGATTACGCAGAGTGCAGTCGGTGAGTCTTGAATTGATAATCGTGCAACGCAAAACACTTTACCTACAATCAAAAAAGAATGCAGATTCTCTGCATGATCACAATTGAGTCGAATTGTGGCTTGATATAACATTTTTTTTCCATTTCCTCCAATGGAGCATATGCGGCCGGTCAGCCTCACTTCGATAAGTTTGTAGCGGAGAAACAAGGCAACATACATCTACTCTGATTGCCTGGGGGTTCCAATTCCCTTTTCAACTCGACCTTACTATTCGAAGATCTCATTCAATCCCTTCATTTCACCTAGACCATTAGTTCCCTGCGCGGAAAGATACAGCAAGAATGGAGAAGATTGCAGCGACGACAGATGTAGTGGACCTAGACAGCATCTTAGCTTATGCTGGACGGCTTTCTTTCGTCTTTCATAGATATCGACTGCTCTCTACGGAAAATGAGTACCTTATACCTAGTGTTGTTGAAGAACATATGAGCCTTATCAGTTCTATCATTGGTACTCTCAACGAAGTGCTTGGCCTTGTGAAACGAGGATACGCGGGTAAACCCCAGAATCACATCTTCAGCGACGATGGCCTTCAATTTGTAAGTCTGCTGGTAGGAGAGTGCGCGAAGGTCTTGGGTAAGATTGCTCCTACGGCTACAAAAGCTGCCCAGAAGTTGGAACGAAAGAAGACCCGAAAAACAGCGAAGAAGACCAAAGAGAATATCATTGCGCCTGTGGTGCCAACGCAATTGAAGCTCGACGAGGAGAAGTTCTTGAATGACCTCGAGACTGCAGTGTGGTATCGCGTAGACAACGACACCCATGTCTACCTAGAGCGGTTCAAAAAGATCCAATTGCATCTTCTCTTGGTATATCAGGTTGTTACCGTCGGCTCGCTTTTAGGAGATCTGTGAGTTCAAAATATTACATCGAGAAACAACAACTTACCAAATACAGATCTTCTGGCAAAGTCGATATCGAAAAGATCGTCCTCTATCACGAACGTATCAACCGCACCTTCGATCTAGTTTGTAGATCTTCACCAAGTCGGCGTCGAAACTTTCGTTCTAGCAGTAGCTCTGCGTATACGCTGAGTGAGTCGGATAGTGATAGTGATGTTAGTTCGGTTATTTCTAGGAGAAGACGAAACCCACGCCCGAATTTCGCTACATACTATCCTCCACCCCCTCCACCCCCTGCCCTGGCATTCATGCCAAGACCGCCGATTCTAAATTCTACGTCTTCTTCAAGAATTATTAACCTGACTACTCCAAATGTGAGTAATTTCTCTGAAACAGGTCCTTTTTTTCTCCAGACAATCCCTCTACTTCTTTCCACAACACTTAACCCTTTCTTAAAAGGTCACAGCACATGAGTTTCTACGAGTTACCTTTGCATGTGTACTGATATGATTAAGGCAAACCCCCCATCGTACGAGAGCCACAGAGGCCCCACTACTCTACCATTGAAGCAAGCATTGCCATTAACAAATCCCCCAACCTCTTTACAAATATTATCGGATGAAAAAGGCAAGGATAACAAGGCAAATTCGGTAACTGAGACAGAGAAGGAGCAAGTAGTGAAGAAACAAGCGGAGTAAGTTCTACGAAGAATTGATGATTACGGTTTCCTAGTACTGATGATAACAGGCCCCGAGCACCAGAAGGCCAACTCTTCAACTCGCCGCACAACCGTCTTAGCTTCAGGATCAGAAGTCTCTTTCGACGTAAAGAGTCTCTTGCTACTGAGATGAGAGAAGTCTTGAAAAGTACTTCAAGCGTACTCAACGCTTTTCTCATTCAAGGTTGTGATATTAGGCCAATCCCTCACTCGGCCTTCCACAGCTTGGAAGCCACGCATATGCGTACGATTCTGAGCCAATTGAATGACAATAGCTGGCTTGAGACGTTCAGTAATCTAACGAGATTTGAACACAATACACTTGATGTTGCTCTGTGCCCTTGTACGCAGACAAAATTGCGTCGAGAGGTAGTGGTCCTCAAGGTTTTACAAAAGAATAAAAACACAGTATGGATGCGTCTCATTGCCAATAAGTCTGTCACTCCTATCTTACCACAGCATTCAAACGACCGAATCATATTAGCCATTGTTCGAGAGCATCTGGATGATGGCAAACAAATAAGTCCAATGCCTCGTGAAACTGTGGGAACTTCTGTACAGCGCTTTCCAGTGCCACCTACACCTCCAGGGTTTTCTCAACCAGCTCCCCCTCCCCCTCCTCCTAGAGGTATGCTATATTCGCTTCCGCCTCCGCCTCCTGCTATGCACCCGAAAATAAGACCTCCTCCAATGACAGCACCGAGGGGCTTTAGTAGTCCTCCACCTCCACCTCCACCTCCGGCCTCTAGATCATATTTCAATTCAACCCAAGCCCACATCTACAGCGATGCTGAATTATTGGTTGCTCTCACAACATACGCCGAGTACACGCTTCGACAAGCCGAACCTGACGAACCCAGTCTCCTTCGCACATGGTTCAAGATAATCATAACCCACGAGTATAACGCACTTGCCGACATAGTCGCTCGCGTGGATTCATTCAATAAACGTGGGAGCTCCGTTATCAATTCTCAAGTCCGACTCACAGATCAACAAGCTATTCACATGACCCAAATCTTGGAAGATCTTCAAATGAAAGAACAAGATCGCAGGTTTGAATGGTGCTGGGTGGAACTAAGTCTTCACAATAGCATGGGGGAAGTGGATCTCGATACGCGCGGTCATGCAGCTCAAACTGCAACGATGATGCATTTGATCGCTCGAAGATCTCTGAAGAGACAGTATAAACCCTCTGAGGTTTATAGTCTTCTTGTAAGAGGACCACCACGCCTGGGTTTCAATAATGGTCTTCCCCCACGACCAGGTCCACCAGTCGGAATATCGCTACCAATGCCTGGTCCGCCTCCACCACCTCCACCGCCACAGCCTGTAGCAGCACCTCCAGTCTTCATTGATCGCTTCAGACCACGACCAAGAGGCAATGGGAGAGCCAGAGATATAAGTATGAGTGATCTTGATGATTCAGGTAGCTCAGGGAGTGATAGTGATACTACTAATGATAGTAGAATCAGACGAGTGAGAAAAACACGTCGCAATGATAGACGTATGGGCCGACGTTATTCTAATAGTGAAATCTCGGATGGTAGCGATGATGAAGAAGATGTCATTAAGATTCCGATTATTTTGAAAAGGGGCGATGATGTGGTTAAGAAGCTTTTGGATCTTTGGACACCGAATACAGGGAATGTTGAAAAGTCAACGGGCAGAGCGAGTGAGAGTTCCTAGTCTAAGGATAAATTTAACGAAAGACGGTATTTATTGTTTTTAAATTTTAATTAAGGTGGGACAAGGTATGCGGTATATTCTAAATAGTATGACTTTATGGCCTAGTCAATCCAACATCTCTTATGATATTCAACATACATACATGCGTACTGGCAAATGAGTACAGAAACTCTGTAATGTATCCAAACAATTAAAATACTACAGATTTCTGAGTTGTCAGAAAAAAAGAAGGGCATCCATATTGATTCTGCAATGCTTTTGAGATATTCAGGAACTTCGCAAACATAACAATGATTCTCTAATTTTTGTAAAATTCGGATTTTATATCAACCGCAGATTTGCTTCGCCACCGATTAGATTTTTCGATTGAGGTTCATGTTTTGCTATCACGATGAAGCAATATTGGAAGGGGTCATTCTCTCATTTATCTTCCTGTCTAAGTAGTACTTTGCGCACTAGAACTGGCAGTTCTATCCGCTTTATTTCCACTCCTAGCCTTCTTGAAGCAAGCAAATTCACTCTTACTCGCTTCCCTTAATCTCTTCAAATCTACTCTCATGCCCGGCAGTATTTTTTGCAACCTGGCTCTCGCTTCACCATCTGTTCCTTTATCCAACTCCTGATAGATCTGGCTTGATGTCTCTGTTGCTCGCTCTGTTGTATATTGATTCATAGTCTGTGCGACAAATTCAATATCAAGAGTAGCTTGCATAAGAGAATTGAGAGGAAATCGCTGACGTTGTTTGAAGGCCTCTAAGAACTCCAAGGATACTTGCTCTAAGAGATAAGAGAGAACTTGACCGGTGAGGGAAGAGGCAGTAGTGGATACTTGGGTATGGACGATAACGAGACAAAGTAGAGCCTCGTATACATAAGGACGAACTTCTTTTGGTTGTTCGGTTGGTGCCCAATCCGGTGCCAGAACTCCACGACGCACAATATCGCGGAGAGTCTCAACAGTAGGTTTAGTATACGATTGGAAAAGACGAGCGTCAATTTGCCCTAAGACGTCTCTTATTGTCTTAGCTTCCTCTGTAAGTTTGACCGAGAAAGCATTCTCGAACTGCGTTGTAAGATTTGGAACGACATCAACACGCAGTGCTTGAAGATTGCTTAAAGTTAATAGCATTCGAACATTCTACAAGAGTTAATACATTGTCCAAAAAATGATATACGATATTCGACTTACGCGATCGCTAGCATCGACAGTTCCAGCACCCATGCTCGTAGCAACAACCATCGCCACGGGAGTCGCCAAGCCATCGGTATCGGCGGTCCAGTCATCTTCGGTTTTCTTGACGGATCTTTCTGCGTTCTCGACCATTCCACTCAATGCTTTATAGAGGGTTGTCACAAACTGACTGCGAACCATTTGCAAGAGTTTGGCTGGCGGAGGTAGGACAATTTCAGCCGAGCCTTGCTTGATTGATGCATCGGAAATGTAAAGAATCTTTTGCATGCCTGATAGAATCGCGCTCTCAAAAGCACTGAAATTGGCTGGCATTCTGGTTAAGTCTCGTTTATCTGGAGAACGCCTCCAATCTTCTAAAACTTTAATGTTTTCGGCATCTTTATTCCATGCTGCGAGTATTGCAGTCACGCATCTCTCACGGGCACCTCCAACAAGAGCTTTTAATCTTTCCAGAGCTGAACCATCTCCATTGATGACAGGTGAAACTCCTGACATTTCACTTGCACCGGAACCTACAAGCGCAAGGAATTTGGCCAAATAATGGACTCCGCTAGCTGAATTTGACCATGGTGGCCAGAAGGCAAATTTTTCCCATGCTTCACCTCGTCTAGGGGATGGAGGTGGTAGGTTGTTTGGATCGAATGTGAATCGAGAACCTCGAAGGGCAGACGGGGTCAACGAATCAGCCGTTCTTGGTGTGCGTGGGGTGGGTGGTAGAGGCGAAAACAATGCTGAGATATCCTCAATTGGAGGATCAACAAACAACTCGTATATACTTTCTCGAAGCATATCTACTAACTCAACTGTTCCTTGTTGCAACTCAATAATGTTTTCATCAGAGAGTCGGTGATGCTCTCGAGACTTCCCATTAATACCTACTGGTAAAGCTTTCTGTGCTCTGCCATCAATAAAACTCTGAACAGTTTGCCAGAATTCGGTCACTTCGCCAAGAATTCCTTGTGCAGAAAACATGCTATGGAGAAACGAGTTCAATTTTTCCCATAGCTCAATGATGTCCGGAGAATCGACTGAGACTTGTTTGTTGTCTACTATTTGGCGTCCAAGTGACCGTAAATGAGTAGCAATAACTTGAGGTGTAGGCTTTTCAGCACTAGCTAGTCGTCGCCGTAGAATTTCAATCTCGACCTTGGAACGATCTGAAGTTATCTGTATTTTGACCTTGAGGTGATCGAAACGACTCAGTAACCAAACCCAGATAGGATTATCTGTTACTCCTAATTCGAGTAATATTCCAATAAGTTCCATGTGTTGGTCCTGTTGAGCGCCGAAAATCCCATCTGTTCTAGCTGAACCTTGTGCCAATGATAATTTCTTCCATACATCACGTTTAAAATCCTCAATCTGCTGTTCGACGTCATGCCATACACGAGCAGCCAGAAGAATCTGGTGTATCTGAGGATCAGTCGGTGGTGTATTCCCTAGCGTTTCGGTGAGTTTCTTTGCATCATCCGCGAAACGTCTTGCTTTTGTATATTCTTCGACAATACTTTCGTAGTCTTTACGCTTGATACTCTCGGTAATAGCAGCATTAACCTCGTAATATTCTTTGTACCGATCAACGGTTCCAGCCATTACTTTCAGGCTATCTTCCTTCTCTCTTCCCCCTAATGCCGGTCCCCACACCTCTTCTGCCTTCGCGGAGACGTCTAAAAGAGGAGTCTTTATTCCAAGTACACCATATTCGCTTTCTTTCATCAATGCGTTCTTTTTTCTAACATCCACGGGTGCCGGAGTCGTCATTCCAATCTGATTACCACTACTCGCTCGAAAACTACCTCTGCTGGCATGGCGGGAATGAGGTCTAGCTCGAGAAGCTGTGGGTGGTTCTGCCCCCCGATATTTCATTTCAGTGTATACATTATCAATTGTAGCTTTGGCACGCACGAAGCGTTCGAAGTTCGATTCGACGAGTACCTTAAGGGAAGCGGACTTTTGGTCAATCGATCTAGAGAGTAGATCTAAACCTCGTAATAGATCTTGCGTAGAGGCGGTAGAATGAACTTGGGAGAGGAATAAGGCGGGCGAGAATGTTGTAGACGACAAGAGGAACCTGTTACCTAGTACCGTCAGCGAAAGTAGAAAGGAAATGAAGGCTAGACAAACGCAATGCTATATCATCTTGCACTGGTAGACCCTGCTGCCGTAGAACTCTAACAACACTATCGGTGCTTCCCAGAGGATCTTGCTCATCTCTTTGAACCAAATTCTCTACCCCATCGCCCGACTTCTGTGCATTAGGGATGAGACTCTTGCGATCACTAGCTCTTTCCAGGGCGAAGTATTTGGACTTTCTGCGCGCAACAGCTGCAGCCATTGCACCATTTTGGTTCGACTTGGGATCTTCGTCCTCCTCATCTGAGGCGTCACTTGTATCTTTATCCGCCGGCCATTCTATAGGATATGGAGATGAAAGCTGGTAGTGGTCCAAAATGGTCCGCTCTATGTCCGTCATGTTGAATCGTGTTTAATTCGTGATTGTCGCAACAGATATTTAAAGGTATTGATTCATAAATTAAATTCCAACGCTACATATTCCACTGTGTGATTCCAAATCTGAATTGAGTTTAACTTGAATTTATGAAATATATTATAATTTGTCGAGGTTCTATTTCACAGCGTTCAATTCAATGTACGAACGTGTATCATTCATTCATTATTAATTTGAGCATCAATACTCATTAGGTACAGAATCGGAAATCGGGAATTGCCGATAATTGTTCCGGGCCAAAACGGCTCAAAGTGGGACAGCGGAATCCAAGCAGCAACCCATTACTTGAGGAAAAAAGCAACTTTCCGCAAGTTAGCCGCGACTTCAAATCTTCTTTCCCTAAACTCATTTGGACCTGTTTACTCTCTTTTCCCCTCCTTTTCCAATACATTCTTGCATTTTTTGGCGAGAATTCATTTGGCAGACAGTATGTTAGCAATTAGATCTTTTGGCGCTCCTGCGCGAAGACAGTGCATCCAAGTATCTTCACGTGCTTGGAAACCAACCGCTGTCCAGGTAAGAATATGTTTAGTTCTAGCTCCTATGCAGCTATTGCATATTCAAGGTTCGAACCACATGCTTACTATGTATGATTGTAGGCCCGCCGCACATATGCTACCGAGAAGTCCAAGATCGCCCAATTCCACGGCCAAAAGGGATCAGATGTAAGGCATTTCCCCAGCCAGAAGAGAATGGTTCCAATACTGCCCACTTTGTAACGGAACGGAAGGGACACAATTGTATACTATCGAACTTCTCGGGATATAGAGACTGACATTTCACAAGGGACTTTACACAGTTAGTCTGATTGAGGGTGATGGTATCGGTCCAGAGATTTTCCAATCCGTGAAGGATATCTTCACAGCCGCCAAGGTAAGGAGAAAATTTGAAGGATCTCGAGTCAATTCTGACATGGAATAAAGGCACCGATCAAGTGGGAACCAGTTGACGTTACCCCGAAACTCCGGGACGGAAAGACCACTATCCCCGCAGAGACTATCGAGAGTATCAACAGAAACAAGGTCGCTTTGAAGGGTCCTTTGGCAGTATGTCTATCCCAGCTAGTAGTCTTCCACCTGCGCCTGGTACTAATCTACATCAGACCCCTATCGGTAAAGGTCATGTATCTTTGAACCTTACTCTTCGCCGAACTTTCAACCTTTTCGCCAACGTTCGACCATGTCGCTCAATCGCAGGATACAAGACACCTTACGATAACGTTGATACCGTTCTTATCCGTGAGAACACTGAGGGAGAATACTCTGGTATTGAGCACGTTGTGGTAGACGGAGTCGTACAAAGCATCAAGCTTATTACAAGGGAAGCTAGTGAGCGTGTTCTACGATTCGCATTCCAATACGCCGAAGATATCAACAAGTTGAAGGTTCGAGTTGTTCACAAGGCCACCATCATGAAGATGAGTGATGGTCTTTTCTTGAGCACCGCAAACAGAGTTTCCAAGGATTTCCCAGCCGTCGAGTTTGACTCTGAATTACTTGACAATACTTGCCTGAAGATTGTTACCGACCCAACTCCATACAACGACAAAGTTTTGGTTATGCCTAACCTTTACGGAGATATTCTCTCAGATATGTGCGCTGGTCTTATTGGTGGTCTTGGTCTCACTCCTTCCGGAAACATTGGAGATGAATGCTCTATCTTCGAGGCTGTCCACGGATCTGCTCCAGATATTGCTGGCAAGGCTCTTGCCAACCCTACCGCTCTTCTCCTCAGTTCCATCATGATGTTGAGACACATGGGTTTGAATGACCACGCAAAGAGAATAGAGACTGCCATTTTCGATGTTTTGGCAGAAGGTAAGACCTTGACTGGTGATTTGGGCGGAAAGTCCAAGACTCATGAGTATGCTGGAGCTATTATCAGCCGTTTGTAGATACATTAGATACCCGGTTTAGGGGAGTATAGACTGTACCATCAAGTGCATAAAATTCCCGGACTGTTCATAAAATACTAAATCTCACAAGATTACTCGGGGAACTTTTGCTTTTAACCGGTGATTTGAAGTATTGCGAAATTTGTCAATTAGGTGCCTATTGATATGACAACCCGTTCTGCAACGTCTGCGTGCACTCAATTTAAACCCCCATTTCTCCAGTTTCTGTGCAACTTTGACCCCAGCTCCAGATGTCCACCCGTCTTTGGTGAATCACGTGGTCGCATAATTGCTCGAACCCGTTCGGTTCTTGTTCGGTAATGCAGGTCAACTACAACATCCTTGGGGATCACCACACGTGGTGAAACGCATCAATGATACTTGCCAGTCGGACTCGGGTTGAATCTTGAATTAGGAAGCTCTGAAGAAACAAATCCTCCGTACTTGCGCTGAAAGTTCATAAATTGCAAGGTACAGGTAAAGGGCCGCGAATGCTAACATTGGGCCTTCTCGTCAACTGACATTCTAGCCAATGAAATCTTCCAATTCGAGCTTCTAGATTTTTTATTTTGCCCAGACGGAAAAACAGACGGGAGAACAGAGCCGCAAAGATGAAGCGCTCATTGAAGCGCACTGCCGTACGACGTGCTATGGCGGGACAAGAAGGGTATAAATATGAGCCTTTGCCCTCGTCGGGAGAAGAATCAGATCCAGTTACTAGCACAGAGTCGGATGATATTCTCGAGAGTCTTGAGCAGCATCTGAGAAGATTCAAGAAGGGATCAAGGAGGAAAGTCATCAACATGGGTATTGCAGCAGTTGTGGTTTTAGGGTTTGTCTATTGGGCAGCAGTGTAAGTTTATCTATAAGTTTCCCCTGGTTATTCATCTTCTTGTTAATCATTGATATAGAGGTCTTGGACTACCTACCAACTCATCATGTGATACTATTAATGCTGGATACTATTGTCAACCAGAGATCTCACATTTTTGGGGCCAATATTCCCCATATTTTTCAGTTCCCTCAGAGATTAGTGCCGCAGTCCCTGATCAATGTGAAATATCATTTGCTCAAATCTTGTCTCGTCATGGAGCGCGGGATCCTACAGCTGGCAAGACAGCAGCATACACTGCTCTTGTTGAGAGAATTCAAAATACTACCACTTCCTATGGAGCAGATTATAAGTTCATTAAGGACTACAAATATACCTTAGGAGCCGATCAGCTTAGCGTCTTTGGACAACAGGAACTCATCAACTCTGGGATCAAGTACTATAATCGTTACAAGTCTTTAGCTTCCTCCATCACTCCCTTTATTCGTTCTTCGGGTCAAGACCGCGTTGTTGAGTCTGCCCAAAACTGGACGCAAGGGTTCAATTCGGCTCGGTTGGCAGATTCATCATCCACAGCGAATGCTAGCTACCCATTCAACATCGTTATTATCAGTGAAAATAAAGGGAGCAACAACACTCTCGACCATGGTCTATGTACTGTTTTCGAAGACGGGCCTGACTCCACCATCGGAGACTCTGCTCAAGCCAAGTGGGCATCAATCTTCACCCCAAACATCACTTCGCGTCTCAATTCAAATCTCCCCAATGCCAACCTTACTATGGCTGACACCATATACTTCATGGACCTCTGCCCTTTCAACACGGTCGCCTCGCCCACAGGAATCATTTCCCCATTTTGCAAGATCTTCACGGCTGCCGACTGGAAAGCCTACGACTACTACCAATCCCTTGGTAAATACTACGGATACTCTTGGGGAAACCCATTAGGCCCAACACAAGGTGTCGGGTTCACCAACGAGCTGATTGCCCGCCTTACAAATTCCCCCCTTCAAGACCATACCTCTACAAACCATACTTTAGATGACGATCCGGCCACATTTCCCGTGGACAAGTCCATCAAATTATATGCAGATTTCAGTCATGACAACGATATGACTGGAATTTTCTCCGCCCTAGGCCTATATAATTCTACAAGCGCATTATCAAACACTACAAGAGAAGATGTGTTGCAAACGAATGGCTATTCGGCCAGTTGGTCGGTACCATTTGCAGCGAGGATGTATGTCGAGAAGATGACCTGTGCAGGAGAAAGCGAGGAACTAGTTAGAGTAATTGTCAACGATCGCGTGCTGCCATTAGAAACTTGTGGTGGCGATGAATTGGGCAGATGCGGATTATCAAAGTTTGTGGACAGTTTGAGCTTTGCTACTGCAGGTGGTGACTGGGGAAGCTGTTTCACTTCCTGAGCCGGGTGATCTTATAATATGAAGTTATAAAAAGCAGAGCGCAGGATAAATTTGTGCAAATGATAGTAATGGCAGTGTTCTTAGAAGGCCGAAAAGAAAGTTAGCTAATAAAATCTTCAAGTGATTGGAAATCTGCTAAAATCTGCGTCAACTCAATCAAAATCTAGAAATATATAACGCAAGACTCGTTTTTTTTACTTCGGTTGACATTTCTAGCATGAATATCAGGAGGAAAGAGACTTCTAAGAATTACAACCCGCGCAATAGAAAAATTCCAACGCCTTGCTTGAGTGTGGATGTAGGATCACTCCCACCCAAAAGTTCTTATATCCCAGAAAAAGGTACCCCTCAAAAAACTCCACCGTGCTTGGTTTGCAGGCACCATTGGTATATATGCCTCATCTCCTAACCCCAACCCTTCAAATTTACAAACATCCAACAATACAGTCTGTCGTGCAGCCTCAAAATGATCATAACAGATATGCTGCGCCTCCAAAGATGGTTAATCCGACTCCAGCCCACCAAACGAGGTCAAGATCGATGCGATTGATAAGCGAAGGTTGCTCGATACCGCGACTGATATGCTTGGCGTTCTTGTTAAGAGGAAGAAGGTAGCCTTCCGAAGTTGTGGGCTCTTCAGGTTCGTCCCCGTATCCCAGCCACCGCTTCATTTTAGAGCTCGAAGTTGACGTTGCTGAAGTTGTAGGGTTGAGAGTTTCAGTAGGAAGCATCAGAGCGGGACTATAGGCTAAGAACATCGGGTTTACAGGTGTTCCATCGAACTGGTAAAGATCAAGTCGGGTTAATTTCGTATAAGGATCCGTGTAGACTTGGTATTTCTATAAGTTGAAGTGTTAGCAATACGACCTTGCTTTTATTCCAATATATCGATAACCAATATAATAGACGAGCGCAATCACAAACCTGGAGTGTCTCGCTCTGGTTGTATCGTGTGTATGTTGCAGTACCGGCAGTACATGGAGCAGATTCCAATTGACGGCCATCCACACTAAAGGGACTCAGACTAAGAGATCCATCCGAGTTTAAGACGAATTTACCGTGTTGCCATTGCATTATCGAAGATACACAGCTCGGTTTCGCAGCTACGGTATTATCAGTTATATTCCTTCGCGCAATAATCGTCTTCGCTCCGGTGTTGTGAAGGAATACATACGATTTGAGATCGCTCGATAATATGCCTCTTCATAGTAGCCATCTGCGGTGAAAGAATATGAGATTCCAGTATGAGTAGGTTCGAGTAGTGTATCATTGACTGGATTGTAAAAGCCCTGGTTCTTGATGTCAGCGCGTGCCAATCGCAATTTTCATGATTCAGCCATCCTGATTTAAGAATAAAAACATACTGGGCCAGTCAACACTGCGGCGGACTTCGTAGACCACGTTCCAACGAGCTCAGCTACATTTGGTTCCGCAGACACAGTTGTCAGTAAATATGCGCTCGCGATTAAGACTGAAGGCAAAACGAGTGGTGCCATATTGCTGAATGGTAGTTGTCGATGGATAAGTTTTTGAATTACGAGCATGAACTTCCATTTAGGGATGGACTTCGTAACATCGCTAATAAACATTCAGCCACATCTAGCGCCACCGCAAGCAGCCTCCACTGCAAATAGTTAAAAATAGTAACATTTCAAATATTCTAGTTATTTGATTGCTCAAGTCTTTTTTTCTCATGATCATTAGCCTGATTGATAAGCTTTGATATGATAAGTCTAGTGCCCTTTTCTGATATTATATTCCAAACTTTCAAGGTTGCGTTGCTTCAGCGGTTAGTGGTTGGCCCAAAAGCAGTCTTCATACATATCAACAATGGCTTCATCAGCAGCATTGAAATCAAGCAAAAAGGAGCTCCGTCTCTCGATTAAAAAGGTTCTGTCTACGGTTACAAATGAGTCCGTACATACTCAAAGTAAGCATCCTAGTTCATATTGGAAAATGGGTTTCACATTTATATACCGCCGGTTCATTAATCTGATTAGGTGCGGCTGTTCTTCACAGACTCATCAATTTCAAACCATATCAACAGGCCAAACGAATAGGGATATATCTTGCTATGCCCACTGGGGAATTACAAACTGATGCAATTGTAAGGCACGCTTTGGAATCTGGCAAACAGGTCTTCGTACCTTATCTTCATAAATCCACTTCTCAGTCACCTGATACACCTCGTTCCGTGATGGATATGGTGGACCTTCGTAGCCTTGCAGATTTTGAAGCGTTGAAAAGAGATACTTGGGGAATCCCCACGATCCCTGCAGAGAATGTGGATGAACGAGAAAGTATATTGAAGACGGTTTCGAGCAAAGGTGGTCTGGATATGATACTGTTGCCTGGGGTGGCCTTTGACATTGATCCCACAAGCAACTTCATAAGACGCCTTGGTCATGGCAAAGGTTTTTATGACTACTTCTTGCATCGATACAGGCAGCAGTCAGGGTCACAAATGACAGATCCAGCGAATCCAGGAACAAATGTATTGCTCTATGGTTTGGCTCTTGAGGAGCAATTCTTGAACTCTGGAGCAGAAATCTCAGTACCAGTAGGAGAGCATGATAGTCTTCTCCACGGACTATTGTTAGGAGATGGTGAGATTAAAGATGGTCTTGTGTCCAGAGAATAGATCCACCTCAATGTAAACAACTCGATAGAAAGCCAGATGACCGAAGAACTCCCCTAAAACTCATGGTCCAGATCTCACAGTACTTTTTGTTCTCATAACAACCCTTTCTGAATGTACGCCTTCCCATAACCTCTTATCCACTTGCGCTCTGGATTAACGAAACATTATCACCCTTCAAGAGAATTTGTCCTATATCGTATTAGTAAACTGTTCCTTAAATTCACATAATCTGAAAACTCACCCAGTGCCCTGCGACTCTCTTCTTTATCCTTTGTAGCCTGCCTGACCTCCACTGCATCATCGAGCACCAAGTTCATGAACTCATCGAAACCCTAATAACGCATCAATTAGAAAAGTATCATCATAAGAGGGGGGATTTGCGCGCGCACCCTGATCTTTCCTTCAATTCTGATTCCCAATTGCTCGTATAACCAAATAGACACAGGCGTATGTTGTTGGAGCAGCTTGAAAATGAAGTTGATTGGGGGAAGAAGGACCTTTCGGCCACCTCCACCGCCTCGATTCATGATGAGTTTTGTTGATTTTTCTTAAAGTAATTACTCGTAAGAACACAGTCTATAGAGACTATGACTGTTATTCAAAGGATAGCTTGAGTGGTGAGAGAGTTGGGTTTGAATCCGTTAAACTCCTGATCAAATATTTAAAATTCTCGACGCGGTTGGTTAACGGGCACCTTAAGCTTGTCTTTCCACAAGGCTGCCAAAACGGCACTAAAACTTTATTTCGCTGCGGCAACCAACAACTTTAACGGGCAGAACAAGTCAACCCTCCATCACTTCTACAACAAAAGAATATTCTGATTCTTTCCAAGAAACCCTACAACCACAAAATTTTCATAACATCTTCTTGATACACTTAATTCCTCTCTTCTAGATTCCTCTATATTTGGCAATTTCTTTGCCGATAAATTTACGAGCTGTACATGAATACATCACCCCGTTAATTTGTTATTGTCTCCCAAGACCTACCCCTCCATCAAAATGGTCGCTGTTGCCACGAACGGGAATGGCCCGCAAGATGCCTTCACTCCCGTTATTGCGGCTTTAAATACTATGCGCGATGGTCAGCGGGGACAGAAGGAGGCGGCGCATAGTTTCTTGGAGAGTTTCCAGAAGTCGGTAGGTTGCGTTTTCCAGTTTCAATACTATTGCGCCAAACTAGTTGTTGACACTGGCTCACTTTTTTTGTAGGCAGAGGCATGGCAGATCACGATTGGCATCCTATCATCAAACGCTGAGCCAGATGCGAAGCTCTTTGCGGCTACCACTTTGAGAGGAAAGGTATATATGATCACAACCCCCACCTATTCAGATTGAAATCTAATCTTGTAGATTACATATGACGTTCAACAAATACCAAGCGATTCCTTACCAGCGCTAAGAAATCAGCTTTTAGAGCTGTTGAAAGTGTTTGCGACAGGGCCACGACCGATCCGAATCCAACTATGTGTTTGCTTGGCCATTTTAGCTATACAGATGACAACTTGGAAGGATGTAGTGCCGATGGTAGTATCAACATTAGGGAACTCCGCAGAAAGTCTCGCCTGCGTTCTGGATTTCTTGAAAGTTCTTCCAGAAGAAGTCACCGAAGGACGAAAGATCACTTTGACAGTATGTGGGCCGAAATACACCATTCCCGGAGCATGTGAAACGATGTGGAAAGGTCGAGAAGTTATTGGGAATATTAAAGTCTAATGCGTCAATTAGGAAGATGAGCTTCAACAGAGAACTCAGGAATTATTGGGAGATAACACCGCCCAAGTCGTACAACTGCTGATTGCATATGCACAATCGTCTGGTACGTGATAATTGCTTTGGGATACAGTTGCAGGAGGCTAATAAACACACACAGAATCTGCGGCGACAAATCCACAATTACTTGAAGTCATCACATCTTGGCTCCGCGAAGTACCTGTTGCCGACATAGTCAACTCTCCTCTTTTACCGGTAATATTTAATGCCCTGAACAACGACCGTTCCTTCGAAGCAGCAACAGATTGTCTTTGTGCTATATTTAAGGAGACTCGCGAGGTTGATGAGTACATGCCTACCATCGAGATACTTTTACCCCGTGTATTAGCACTTCAGCCTCGCATTGCGCAAGCTGCCCAAGAAGAAGATTCTGATTCGTTCAAAGGCTTTACTCGCATTTTCGCCGAAGCTGGTGAAGCATGGGTTGTCTTGATTGCTCGTGAGCCTAAGGTCTTCCGACCTTTGGTCGAGGCAATTTTAGAATGTACTCACAGAGATTTTGATAAGGATGCCATATCTCTAACTTTTATCTTCTGGTATGAGCTCAAACTCTATCTCATCCTTGAGATGTACATCGAAGCTCGTATGCAATATGTGGATGTATACTCTAGCCTCGTTGACATCATGATGAAGCATCTGGAGTTTCCTACAGCCGATGGAGCAGATGAAACGGATTTGTTTGATGGCGATAGGGATGCAGAAGAAAAGTTTCGGGAGTTCCGTCACCATATGGGCGACGTTCTCAAAGACTGTTGTGAGATTATGGGCGTTACACCATGCCTCACCAAGGTTTACGACGCTATCAAGGCGTGGATGGGCTCCTATGCTAGTCAGGCAACCGCAGCCTCTGTGCCACATTGGCAACAGCTGGAAGCACCTCTCTTTGGTATGCGTGCGATGGGGCGATTGGTCGATAAAGATGAAGACATTATACTTCCTCAAATTATACCTCTCCTCGTCCAGATTCCTCATCACGAAAAGCTTCGATTTGCAACCATCATGGTATTAGGTCGTTACACGGAGTGGACTTCTAACCATCCCGAATTTCTCGAGTCCCAGTTCCAGTACATCGTATCGTCGTTCACAACAGACTCGAAGGAAATTGTTCGAGCAGCTGCCATGGCAATGAAATTCATTTGCAGTGATTGCAAACACTTACTCGGCGGGCAAGTAGTACAGCTGCAACAGTTTTACGATCAGACTCTCGACAAATTACCTGGAGTTAGTCAGGAAGAGTTAACAGAAGGCGTTGCATCTGTTGTTGCTGTTCAACCGCCATCGCAAACATATCAATTGATGAAATTATATTGCGATCCATTGATGTCTAGGCTAATGGCCTTGGCAAATCAAGCTAACGACGAAGAATCAAAGCTTAAAGTGGCCGGTAAATATCTCCCAATTGCGCCCATCGAATACCCACTGACAAGAGTTTAGATCACATGCAATTGATCACACTATTCATACAGATTGTTACTCCTTGGATTGAATCAAATCAAGATCATCCGGCTGTAAAATACTGCCAAGAGATCTTCCCAATCCTGTCAACTATTTTAGATTCATTCATGACTTTCACTCCAATTTGTGAACGAGTTTGTCGTACATGGAGATATATGATCATATCTTATCGAACATCAATGGCTCCTCTCCTTCCTCAAATGGCCAACAAACTTGCAGAAGGCTTTGCAGCGTCAAGACAGGGCTGTTTCCTCTGGGTTACTAGTGCTATCTTGCGTGAGTTTTCGGAGGACCGAGAACATGTCGATGAACAAACCACGGAGTCAATCTACACTTTCTTTGAAGCCCAGTCGACAGCGATGTTGAAAGCAATGGCTGATCTCCCACCTCAAGATCTCCCCGACGTCATCGAGGATTTTTACCGTCTTCTACTTGATGCTTTGCTCTACTACCCTCACAAGATGATTCGATCGCACTTATTTACCCCAATATTCAGAGCTGCTATCGCTGCTTTAGATCTCGAGCAACGCGAGCCTCTATCTGCAGTTTTGCACTATATTCGAGATGTCATCAGTTATGGTGGTGATAATCCTTCAAGCTCAGCTTCCAACATCAATCCACCTGAAATTCAACAATTGGTTAGGCAACTTATTCTTGCTAATGGCAATGAGTTGGTGAAAGGGATTATGAAAGGTATGATGATCAGTTTCCCAGGAGACTGCTTTACCGATGGCAGTGGCGTCCTTCTCGGTTTATTCGAGATACTCCCTCAAGAAACTACCAGCTGGGTTGATGGCATTTTGCGCATGTTGCCAGCTGGAACCGTCAGGGAAGCAGAAATCGACCGACTAATGAACAGCATTCGGGAAAAGCTCAGTATCGGTCATGATGGTGTTCGAAAGGTTCGCAGCTTATTGCAAGACTTTACAAACACCTATCGAAGACGTTATGTTGCTCCCAGGGATGGGTTGGGCCGACTTGAGGCCACTAGGTTTCAATATAGTGGTTAGAGCCCTTCTTATTCATAAATTTATACACCCTGGGAGAGTTTTCGTATTCGACTCTCTATTTTCAGTCGTAGCAATGGCATAGCGATTAGGTTGGAGGCTGGTGGGGATTTTTACTCTTCTTGCCAGAAAGTAGTCATAGCGTGGTGAAAAGATTCGGGAGGAAAAGCCCGAGTGGTCAAATTCGGACCGGAGTTGGGATAACATTGGTGAGTATATTTTGGGAGCATTTTATGTGGTCATATGGACAGGTGACGGAATAGGACAATTTAAGAAGCATTTTGCGTGGCCTTTTCGCTGGGGTTAAGGATTGTAGATGATTGTATGATGTGATATGTGATAGCATGGAGAAATGACAGAGATGTGGCCAGGAATGGAAAAGCGCAAGGTGCGTTTGGGCTGTAATTTGAAGCGAGGAAATTTATTTTATCTTGTGGAAAAATGATATGTGGTTTCCATGTTCCCTTGTGTTTGATGGGTTAGTTTTACTCGATGAAGTGTGCTTGTGTAGAAGGACCCGGTGTGGAAAGTTGAATGTTGGGACTTGTAGATGTTCCAGATTCGTAGGTGCAGTACTTCTAAATAGTATAATATAATATCTCTAGGCGCCCTAGTTGTGGATGGATGCGAGATGAGATATGGAACATAGAAGAGTGAAAATTTCTCCAGGTGTGATATGATGAAATGGCTTGACGTAGAATGTATGGTGTGATATACATGGCATGAAAAGGAGGAGGTAAATACCTTGTTGGCATGCAACCAAATGTGACAATGAGAAGGGTGTATTGATAGAGAGTCTAATTAGTATTTGTAGACGACCTATGAATTATAGTAAGATTACAACCTGTATCTCATAAGCTATCTCGTACGTCAGGCTTCGAGCTCAGGCTCGGGTACGAAAACATATTAGAGAATTCTTCGGATTCAATACTCTGATGAAGATATGTAATGTAGATAGTTTAGAAATTTTAGGATGGAAATGGAGTTAATGGAGAGGAGATTGATTGGTTAGGAGGAGTGGGAATTGGATATGGATATGTTCATAGTTAGGGATATAGATAACGATATAGGGAAAGTGAGGATATAGGAGGTGAGGCGAGATGAACAACACCTTTGAGCTTCCTAGTCATCTGAAGTTTGATGAGTATTAAGTGCCAGGTACCAGGTACTAAATCATTATATAATGACTATGAGTACGAGAGATACCTAGATATCAATCTCCCATCTCCAGCCTGGAGTGTGTATTTGTGAGAACTGGGTTTGCTTGCTTACTTGCTTGCCCGGAAAATGATTAACATACAGGAAAATCATTCGGAGTTTCGAGATACACACTGACTTACAGATTGAATATCAAAGACTCGGATTCTTATTCTATATACACATAAATCTCACATTATAATTACGTTTCATTCTCGTGATTTTGTTATCTAGTTCATTTCATTGAAGTCATTTTAACATACATTTTGGCTGGGTCATTGCCAACCATTTATTGAATGTTACTTAGAGCTCGAACCGGAAACATTGATTCCCTACTCGGTCTGAAGGTATAAATGGGTGCCGAGAACACAGTATTGTAACGCTGAGAACGCATCGTACGTATCGTATCGTATCTTTAGAAGAAGCAAAAATAAGGAAGAGGGAAAAAGCAGCAAGGGTACATTGATATGAGTCCTGTGTCTGTTTCAGAGGACTGGTCAAACAGCCTACTATGATAGGTGTCGAGCTATAAAATGAGAAATGGGATATATCGAAGACAATAATTGAATAAATTTGCACCACAAACTCCCAGCTAATCACAAATCCTAGCCTCCTGATCAGAGAAAGTTATCCGCCTAAATGCACAAATGTGAAACCTTTATGTGATGCGCCTTTCTGTATGGAAGTCATGGAACGCCGGAAATGTTGCAGATATGGAGCCACCAGATGCAGAAACGGAAAGGAAGGAAAACTCGCGAGTATGGAGACGGGGTATCTGTCAATTAGGGACTTGAGGAAGGAGGAGACGAGAGATATAACGAAGCTCATATGATCTAGAGTCTGCTGGGTCGAAGAAGTGACGGACTTGTTTATCATGAACATCGGTGACTGTTTGTATGTGGTTAGTAATCATGCTAGCTTATGTCCGGAAGCAAGAAAACTTACAACTAAGCTGAACCTGATCAAAGAAATCCCGAATGACTTGATCAGACGTATCATCAACAGCAAGAAGGCCATTATCCGGTCGAACGAATGTTTTTGGAGGAATATCTCTCATTCTTAAGAGCATTTGAAGAACGTTAATGAGTTCATCACCCTGGTTAGCATAAGATTGAGGTGGGTTGTCAAGTGGCCACTGTCCATGGAAATCTTCACCCTCCCAGCATTTGAAAAGCCAGGTGGATTTTTCAACACAGTTAAGAATGATGACTGTAACTAAGAACAATTCGAAAGAATACTTCGAGGACTTATTAAGTAAACGTCTCTCAAGCTCATTCAACATGCCCTTGCACATTTGGGATGCTTTATTTTCGGCTGCAGCATTCAGTTGAGTGTGAATTATAGCGAATGATCTCTCAGTTGAAAGAATGGGTTTGGTCGGACTAGCTTCTTCATCAGGTAAACCTGGAGTTTTCGCACACATTTCCCATCTAATTTCCGAATCGACGAATATGTGTACAATTGCCCAAAACTCTAAAGCACGGCTAAGAAAATTGTCTTGCTTTTGGATTGAAACATTTAAAGCCGTTTGAAGAGTTGTCCGAATGAATTGAGAAGGTTCATTTTCAATGAATATTGGCATCATGCGCTTAGCATATGCTTCAAGCTTAGTGGAAAGGTCGTCATTATCCGTGTCGAGGATAAAAGATGTGAGTCCAGTTTCCTCATCTTGTGCTTCTAGGCAGGGAAACGACGCGTAAATGGTGGTTCCTGGGTAGTGGGAAACTTCAATTTGATAGAGCGAGCTTTGAAAAGTCGCAGAACCTTTTGCAGCAAGTACTTGGTGGTGAGCAAGCACTGCGTGAAGTTTCGCGGAATACAAACAGAGCTCATGTGCAACTCGTGTCCGGATGCATGGTGTCTTCCACAAACGAGCGCTCTCGACGCCCTTACAAGTATCACATGGGTCTCCTGCAGTGCATGGTTT
Organism: Botrytis hyacinthi; assembly: GCA_004786245.1. NCBI lineage: Eukaryota > Fungi > Ascomycota > Leotiomycetes > Helotiales > Sclerotiniaceae > Botrytis > Botrytis hyacinthi. The sequence continues at coordinate 45,609 of PQXK01000074.1, read as the reverse complement.
CTTCAACATTCTGCAGCGAAGACAAGAACCAATCTTCCTGATATCCGAAACCTCCTTTCTACGGCCTTCATTGAACTTTCCTCGAACTTTGGGTTTGGTCGCCTTTTGGCCATTGCCATACTCGGCGCTAAATTCAGTGGTCATTGGATTCATAGCAATTCGAGTGTGGGTTTTTGGGCTTTGTGCTTGTGGCTGACCATTTTCAAACGTATTCTCGGTGGGATTGTGTTCTGGATATGTCATTTGACTCATATGGGCCATTTGATCTTGAACTTGCAGTGCTGCGACTTGACTTGCTGGCATAGGAACGTCCATCATACCCCAAGAATGCTGTTGGTTGTCAGAGCTTCCATTGAACAAACTATCGCTCATGGCATTTGCTTCGACAAGTTGTCGAGTCAACTTGTCTTCTGACAATTTATCTTGAGCGACTGCATCTTCGCTCAACAATTGAGGATCCACCATGGATGGGATGAATCTAGTTGCTGCTGCTGCTGTAGCAGCCATTGAATTTGGGGACGCAGATTGAGAGCGACCAAGACCATGTTCATTGGCGTGGCCTTTTTGATTGATACCTGGAAGAGGTTAGTATCAGTCAGGCAATAGAAAAATTGCTTGCACTGACCCTTTTTGTCGCGCTGGGTGCGAGACTCGTAACTCATAGGTGGATTGTCAAGAGTGTATTGTTCTTGTAACTCAAGGTTCTCTCCACGAGACATCGTTGCTTGATTCTCACCAAGAGGACTTCCATTACCAGGCCGATGATTGCGGTGCTCCGACTCAGCCATGTCCCTGGAGACTTCGGCCAAAGTTTCAAGCGGAGTCATTCCTTGAAATGGTCTTCCACGGATGGCAGTTGTCTGTTGATTATTTGCAGTCTGGATATTCATATGCTGATTATTCGTTCTATCCGCAATCTCGGGGAGATTGTTGAACTCAAGGACAAGCCGCTGTTTCGTAGCGCGATCCAACGCGGGGCACTTCCTGCAGATATGACTTGTCAAAGTGTCGAGTCTTCCTTTAGGGAATTTCTCTGAGCAAGCTCTGCAAGTATGATGGTAGCGATTGCTTGAATCATTTAACTTTGCACCTCTTTCGAAGTACTGAAGAATCAACGCTGTTGATATTTGTGGTCAGTAAACATTCTTGTTTAGAAGATGAAAGATCGGTGGGGGATGACTCGAGTTTTTGAGAGCTTCAGATTGAAGCTATCGAGAAAATTCCAACGGGGTGAACTTACGGTTAGGTTTGCGACCCATCTTGCCGTATAAATCACGTTGATTCTTTTGTTTGGATACTTGATTGACTTATTTCAAGAATAATCAACAAGAGTTGAAGAGTTGAGGATTCGAGTAATGCCAGTTTAATCCCTCACCGACAAGTAAAAGGTGTTGGCGGTGTAAGGGGAGTCGGAGTGGATTAATTATTGTTCCGAGTGGGGGGGCTGGAACTAGATACGGTGACCCGAACTGCTCAATACTGTTATAGCCCACATTCAGCCATCTTTCAAACCTGTACTATTAGGAGGTGTAGTCTCATAGTACTCCAGTTCAGTGTTTGTTTCTTGAACTCTTTGAAGATTACCCCTTTCACAAATTCAGCATCAAAAAGGACAGAATGACAATGTATCTAAAAGGTGCTAAATTCTACTAGTATCGTCTTTTCACTTACAAAGGATTCACTTCCCTAAAATCTTTCACTCATTCATCGATTTGAATCTCCATTGACACCAACCTCCCTGCTGCGCAACGTTATGACATCTCATCACGATAGTATGTATTGATACTTTGTTCACCCATCTAACTATGCTCTAATTCATCACAGAATGAGCCAGTCTTGTTTCCTGGGGGGTTGAGAGACAAATTACAACTCCCTCGCGGATATGAATGTCTAGTTGAGCTATGAGGTAGCCATAGCCAACATTGCTGTGCTATGCTTTGCTATTCAACAAGATCGAGGAACTACAGTTACGAGGGCCATTCTGCAAGGTTCTATTCATTATTAGAATCCGCGATTTTTCACAATAGGTCTTGCACGACCCAATCGCCGTTGATGTATGGAACAGATACATATCATGCAACCAGATCATGAACGCTTCAGAGACTTCTACAATTTTTATCTCTAGTCATTGACACGAATCAAGGGATAACTCTAGCGAGAAAAGTAAATCAACATCCGAAATTTCCACGAATTGATACAAAATGTAAACCTAGGCTCGACCCGCCAGACAAAGTTAATTTGCATGTGCTAGTAGTACTTGTATACAGTATGATGGCTGCCACTGATTTCATTGGTTATCATTTCCTCTCTTGAGCCTGTGCATTGGAGTTACTTTAGATCAGGGCGATAAGGTTATTTTGGCATTCCGGCCTGAGCCGGGAAAGTTCCCTCTCTTTAACTAGTAGGCTAAAGTCTTAATTTATTATTATTAGTGGATTCAGTCGCCTCAAATAGGAAGCTCCCTCGGTATAAATTGTCAATGTTGCTTTTTGTTTCGTCCACTCATTTGACACCGTGATACCAAGCACTGGTATACTAGCGGCAGATTATAGCTTATATGCAAGGCATCCACAACACGTACAAGGGGCAGGTATCAATCGTGGGGTATATGGGTCCTATGACATGTTGTAGAACCTCAAACAGGCGATCAGCCCCGATGTAGAGATTGAAGATTATTGGAAGGTACTTGATATAACCATGTTAAAATTGGTTCTTTGCGCTGCTCATTGGCACTCCAGCAAATATATAAGGTAACATGGTAGTATAGTTAGTTATCAACTTATTCTTAGGGTCGCTTCACTACCCCTGTCAATCCTAATAATAATATCAGTATGAACCAATGATTAACAAGAGATCATCTCGTGTATTACACGCTTCGGTCCAAAGTATACACTTTTGTCTTCTCGTATCTCAATTCTGTCACCCAGATGTGTTTGGGTGATACCCACCATCTGTAGCACCTTCTACCGACCATTTAAGTATAAAAGGTACTGCCAAGTGCTTAAGAAATCGACGGCTATGCTTTTCTTCGTCTCTACTAATTGCTCAAGATGAAGTTTCTGTCGATCATATATCTGTGTTTTGCAGCGATACTCTCAGTCTCTAATGCTGCAGAGCTAGTCAAAGATGACACAATTGACGATATATGGGAAGCTATTGAGTCAGCGACTACTTGTGTGGGATGCAACGTAAGTACATGATACATTTGTTTATACACTTATCTCTTCGCCGATTTTGGTGAAGGGTTTGAAGAAGCCTCTGCTTGAACTTTATTGGGGAAGTTTTTTCAATGACTGATCAAAAACTAATGCGGGTGAAAACAGGCGATACTATTGCTACTCAAAGGCGTAGCGGCTCTTGGAGATAACGTCTTTGTTGACACCTTGACTGAAATATGTAAATTGGCTGGCGTGAGTTCCCCTATTGTTGTTGTTGTTGTTGTTCTTGGTCGAACATTTTTGCTGATTTGCCTTCAGGCCGAGGATCCAGATGTTTGCGCAGGTGCAATTGGCCTGGAGGGGCCAATTATTGCACAAGACTTGAGAAAAATGACTTTAGGGACACACACTTCACAATTGTTCTGCATCACATTCTTTGGATTATGTGATTTTCCTGCTGTTACTCCATATACAGTTCCATTTCCAAGTCCCAAGCCTGCTACCCAGCGCCCAGCTGTTAGTGGCAAAACACCCCTGAAAATCGTACATTTCAGCGACATTCACGTGGATCACGAGTATGAAGTTGGAGCGAATACCAATTGCACAAAGCCTATCTGTTGTAGGCCATATACATCCGCCGATGCGCCTGGTAACAACTCCTATCCAGCTGGCGAATATGGCAACTACAACTGCGATGCTCCTGTAAGCTTGGAAGAGAGCATGTACGCGGCTATAAAGGAGGTCGCTCCAGATGCTACAGCAACACTATTCACAGGTGACATAGTTGAAGGTGCTGTCTGGCTTGTGAATTCGACCGGCAACATTGCGGATATAAATGATGCTTATAGCCGAATGTCGGGTTTAAAAAATCTCTTTGCAACTACCGGAAATCATGAATCGGCACCAGTCAATTCTTTCCCCCCAAAAGCAGTCGGAGTTACGACTAATCAATGGGTCTATGATACCCTATCCACAAATTGGTTACCATTTATTGGTTCTACTGCTGCTTCCTCAGCCGATAGCTTTGGTGCATACTCGACGCTCCTACCAGGAGGAAACCTGAGGATCATCTCTATTAACACCAATCTCTACTACAGATCTAACTTTTGGCTCTACGAAGCGACGATGGAGACCGATCCTTCTGGACAACTAGCATGGTTGGTCACTGAACTTCAGGCTGCTGAAACTGCTGGCCAAAGAGTTTATATTATTGGACATATGCCTATGGGCTCTAACGATGCATTTCACGATGGCTCGAACTACTTCAACCAAATCACTCAAAGATATTCCGCTACCATTGCTGCTCTATTCTTCGGTAAGCTCTTTCTAAATTTCTATCTTTTGCCCACTAATATAATTAGGCCACACTCACCGCGACCAATTCCAAATCACGTACAGTAACTACAACGCCCAAACCGCAGCCAATGCCCTAGAGGTATCCTACATCATCCCCTCCATGACTCCTACATCCGGCTATCCTGCTTTCCGCGTCTACTCTGTAGATCCAGTAACATACGGTATCCTTGACTTCACAACATACATCGCGGACTTCTCTCTCACCTCCTCCACGCAATCAGCTCCAACATGGAAACCCTACTACTCTGCCAAGGCTGCCTATGGCCCTCTAGTAACCCCACCTCTCACTTCCGCAACCGCAGAACTAACTCCCGCCTTCTGGCACAATCTCACCACCGTATTTGCAAATAATCCTACTGCTTTCAATCAATATATTGCGCGCAAAACAAGAGGGTATAATGTAGAAACTTGCACGGGTGATTGTGCAACGGAGGAAATCTGTCAGTTGAGAGCGGCGGAGAGTCAGTATAATTGTGCGACTATTAAGCCTGGTATTAGCTTCAGGAAGAGAAGTGAGGGGAGCGATCGATTGGAGAGAAGAATTGGTGATGTAGTGGAAACCCTTGGGGGAGATTGTGAGGGTAGTGTGATTAGGCCAATTCTGACAAAGTTGGCGGCGCAGGAGGGATTGCTGGAGAGTGCATTGGAGATGGCGAAGATGAAGGCTAAGAAGTAAGAGGATTTGATGATGAGAGGAGGATGCGCTTTTTCAAAGCTCGAGGTTGGGCTTCGAATTGAGAAGTATGCATGTGATACTTTAATACGTGTATGCTCATATGCTCGAGGGTTTGAGATAGTCATAGTGATACACCCAAACCAGAAGTTTTGTCACATGTCTGAGCAGCTATTGAATGTGTTGTTTGTTTAAGTTGATCTCGCAAGAGCACGAAAGTAAGTTGGATCAGGTGTTGCAATTCCCCAAATTAAGAAACCAAGTCGAAGTAAAGCTTTTGATTGATCACTTGCTCTTCTATATCACAGAGAAATGTTCTCTAAATATCCCGCAGTAATAGTATGCGCAGGTGCATGATTAGTAGGAAATGTATAATCATTCGTTCCCCTCAAAGAATACTCATGACACTCATATTCTGAGTATTTGGCCTCGATAGCCAATAGGTACAAACCGGAAAGCATGAAAATTTGGCTTATCTTCTTGTATTTAGCAATCCAAATATGGAGCTCTTGTTTATTCTTGGGTCAGGTACATTAAAGAAATGCTTTCCTTTACGTTTTTATGTTGTTTTCTGGGTTCGCTTCAAGTGTCTCGTATTGCCTAATTGTTTGATTTCCGCTTCAATGAGAAACTCCTTACAAGCGAAGCTTTAGGAAGCTGCTTGTCTGGCTTAGTAGCTAAATAAAAACCCAGCATCGTTCAAAAGCCAACATTGCTTGTGCTAAACACGGAAATATTTACGGAACGTTAAACTTTACTCATCTTCGCACTCTTTAGGTTCGAATAAACCCATCCTCTTTACCTTGAAATAGAAGCTCTAGCACGAGATGTAGCACACTTTCAAAGTAAAGAAGAAAATCTAGTACCTTCCAACTGCGATTTTACGCATCAAAACGATTTCAAACTACGGTAGAATCTATGTAACTTTCAAACGATACAACATCAGCCTTAGTACCCAGTTTTCTCCTGACCCAGCCCTTTTCTCAAGCATTCCGAGTTCGTGTTCAATATCCAGATGCAAGTCATTCAGTACTGCTTTTGCGTAAGTAAAGCTTCCCATATTTTCCATCTCTGTAATTGCCAATTTCTTCATTTCTAAAGACATTTTCCTCTCATTCCATTTTCGCGATCTTAGGATATTGAGAAGTTTCGCATCGCCGTTCTCAGATTCTTTCCCAAGAGCATGAATTATTGGGAGGGTGAAAGATCCTTGATCAAGATCATTGTAGGCAGCATCCAGATTCTTTTCATCTCCCTAGAGAATTACCAGTTGGAAGTTAGGCACGAGTTTCAAAGTTCGGGTCTCGGCCAAAGAAAGTTGGTTAAACGTACCTTTGTGCTGGGAACAAGATCATTATAATCGTCCCGAAGCTGATAGTACTTTCCCAGCTTTCTCATCAATATATCCGCGTCTAAATCACGATTCTTAGTCGCTTCTGCGCGCATCATACCTGCCGCCATGCGAAAGAGTCCTCCTGTTTCTGAAAGTGTAATGTCAGTTTTGATTTAAAAATGAGTATAGATATTCTACGCACTGTCTTCGGTCTGTTTAAAATATTCCTCCAGACTAGGACATTTGCAATGAAATGTCCAATGTAAATCTTGACTTTGTCCAATGTGTAGTTGTGATAGAGTATCTATACAAATGCCAAATTAGTGGTCCCTCGAGACAATCGTGGGTATGGATGTGGTGACTGACGCGTAAAGCAATTGACAGATTCCTTGCTCAGAGCCATGACAAACTCAAGAGATTTTATATATTGATATGTTGCCGAATTGATTGCTTGGCTGGTCCCAAACACCTCGTGTGCTGACGGGCATCCTCGGCGTGTGGGAGAGTTGTCTTCGATATCATCTAATCTGGAAAGTGTTATTATGGGAAGTGAAGGAAGGTCTTGATGATTGTCAAGCTAATCGTTCGTCTTACATTAGAGATGTATTATGGATGATGCCAATGACATGCCGAATGATTTCCAAGGACTCGTGTGGAACAAAATACCAACAGTTGACCGCATCAAGTAACGCATTCCTTGAATTTGATGCTGGTAAAGATGCAATATATTTGTAAGGCTCCAGGACAATCTGAAAGTTTTAGTACTTTGTTTGGGAGGAAATATCAAGCTTGAGAGTTACCTTATCTGTACCATTTTGACTGAGGCTAGAGGAATCAAAATTTCCGTTTGTGTTCGGAGTGCTGACCTCCAAGCTTTCAGGCGTTTTAGTAAACGATATACCGTTCTCGCTTGGGAGCTAACAAAACCATTAGAGTCGTTTTAGAGAGGTGTGAGTAGAGTTGAGAGTACCTGGTCTAATTCAATATTAGACCTTTTACTATCACGCTGTCCATCTGATTTGACATCTTCGATTTGAGATGCGGAGCGCTTTGTCTTTGTCTTTGTCTTTGAAGTTGGATTTGGCGCTGGAGTTGGCGCCCATTCGTTATATCGTTTAGAAGTAGCATGCCAAAATCGATTGCCCGCCGCCGCGAGCTCGACAAGGCCCAGAAATCTTCTTATATCTGGGCTGGGATTCTCTGCTTGAAGATACTCGTCCCTAAGCTTGCAATATTGCATTTCATATTCCATTATTCTATCCCTCAGAAGTTCCCGTGCTTTGGAATCTTCCACATTACGAAGATGTTTCAATAGCCATACGGCATTAACGATTGGCATACTACCATTTGTACGTTTATATTCGTCATATTCCTTTTCCCATGAGTAATAATCATTTGTCAGTACCATGGTCTTCAATAGAGGGAGAATCACGGGATCCAAAGACGACCTTTCATTATCGTTCAAGTTCACGTCCGCAGTGTATACAAGCATCTCCCTACAGATCCTGCAATCGTCAGTGTTTGATACAGAATGGTTGAATGACAATGATAGCATACCACCCCCCAGCATCAAAAAATCGCCATACTAGATATTCATCGAGTGTTTTACACGATTTCATATCTCTTTGCAGGGATTGGATTTCTAGAAATGGCTGATAGGCTTCGAAGAATCGAGATGCCCCATCAGGATTCCCCTCATATATACGGAGTGCCATTCGTGCTTTTATGCTCTTTATCATACTATTACTTCTGTCGCACTCATCTTTGCCAATAAATGAATGCATCGTTTGATGAGCTGCTTCGAACTATGAATGTGTTTTAGTTAAGCTCTACCACGGGTCATTGATCCTCTTACCTCTTCAGGGGTAACCTTTTTATCCACCATTTCTAAATGTTTTTTGACCCAGTGTTAACATGAAATCTGTGCATTAAAAACCATTCATTATGCATAGAGTAACCTACCATCATGGATAAATGCATATTCAGATAAATAAGTCATTGGAATAACTCGATCTAACTTTCCTTCAGGAAATACTGTCGCCATAAAATTTCCGCTTCTTTCATTGACGCAGCCCACGCCAAGTGAGTCTTTCCAGTCAGCTTCCCTAAGGTCATCACGGCAATTCCAGCTCGTATTTTCGATATCTTGATTATTCTCATGAATTCTTGGGCGAAAGTTGTATGGGAAATCAGGGTCGATTTCGAAAGCTTCAACAGGATGGGGATTTGAGCGTTTGAACTCAATCGGTAGGTTATGATACTGACGTAGGATAGCCATTCTTATTTGAGGGAATACACAAAAAACATATGGTATTAGATTTCGAAGCTACGAACGATTGCAGACAACTTGAACACTTATATAAAGAATAATATAGACAGGTTCGATACGTGGCAGATGTGAGTGATCGATACCAGATATAAACCATCACTGTATCCTTGTAATATGGTAGAGACCTTGTGCATATTCAGAACTTATAACCTTTTAGTAGAATGCTCATACACTAATCCCACCCTAAACGACTTTGTTTTGACCAATCAGAGACCTGAGATCTGATAAAATTCTGTTTTGATTACCACATTCCCAATTAGAAGTGTACACTACAGCATCCAAGGCCGAAAGTTCTTTCTGTGGCTGATCGGAAAGCTGAATCTTCATGATTTGGCTCTATTTAGCTAGTTTGATGAAACACAAAGCTGCACTACGAATCATGAATATCTTTTTTCAATAGTTCCTTATATTAGAGATAGCCTGAAATTGGGTTAATCGCTACTTGAACACCCTCCTTAGTGAAGTATTGTTCGCAGCAGAATGTTTTGCATGTGTCTAAAGTTGTCTCTTCGAAAACTTCGTTGCAGCAATGTGCTTTCCCGTCGCACTTGGGTTCAATCTTTCCCATTTCTTGGTTTCTTCTTTCATGTTGAACTTAGTTTGCAATATACGATGCCGCTTGATTGAACATTCTTAAATTGACTGTTGACCTCTGCGGTGATCGGATCAGCCAGCCACAACAATGTTAGTGTATGAATGCGAGATAATCCTGGCTAGTACTAGCCGAGAACACCTGGGGTCACACTCTTGATGAAGTTTTTGAGCTGAATATGTGCATATCATGCAAGACAAAATGCGGTATCCTACTCGGTGGTGTTGTATATGCAAATGAACTCAGGGCTGAAGATCGACGAACCTCCATGCCAAAGATGGTCAAAACCCACCTATTTCAAACCCAATCATAATTCCGGCTAAAAAGTTCAAGGAGAAAATGCTACATCATAGAAAATAGTCTCCAAAAAACGATTAGTTTCCGTGGATTAGCATCGAAATTAACGATTTGAGATTTGCATTATTGTTCTAACTTATTTTGGTAAACTCGTTTATCTTGCCCCGCGTTCGTTCGTTAACACCGAGTAGAAATTTTACTTTAGTGTCTTGAATATCTCTCCAACCAGTCTAATCTTTTTATCCCTATTGCTTTATCTTATTCTTTCATGCCCTGTTATTGCATTGTATTCCAAGCAGAAAGGGAACTAAGAGTGCGTCAGCCGCACACGCCGTTACACAAGCACTACTCTTCGACCTCGCTCACTTCGACGCTCTGTCGAGCATTTGGAGCTTCTTCAACGGAACTCATGAACAATTATGGTAGTGATAGTGAGTCACTTCATACCTATAACTGTATTAGGTGTCGGAGTGGTTAAACTCAGTTAATCTGTCTTATGATTCATGTTGGTACATCATTATTTCCAACTACGCCTTCGATGACTTTGACATACTTTCAGAAATAGAGGTAGCGGAGGACATGGAAAATCTTGCAATTGCTCGAACATGACATTTCCATAAAATTTGCCATGACCTCTGAAAAATGCACTTCTTGGCGTAATTTTTATACAGTAGCTGGACTTCTGGCGACTCAAAGATAATTCCAACGGCATTGGTTCGGTTCTTGATGCTCATAAGATTTCTTGCGTCATTGACAGCGTGACGCTTCCGGCGACGAAGCGGAAAGTCGAAGCCGTCTGAGCTTTGGTGTTGGATCCAATGCTTGTGACTTCTGTTGTAGCTTGATAGTTCCTTTCTGTCTCTTATATTCCAGATTCGCTTCACAACTCTGTTACTTGGCTGGTCATATACTGCTCTCTCCATAGTCATCACTCGAAGTTCCCGAGAGATTCAATGCTTCCTGAATTTTATGAGAAGAATAACAGATATCTGCAAATAGAAGAAACGGTGAGAAGAGAAACTAGGGATATCCCAAGACTTGTTATGAAGTGGTCAGAGACGCCGCATTATCTGTATTATCATTGTCAGAGAACTCATCAAATATAGATTCAAACTAGGACTGGAGTATATAGCAAGAATGAGAGTTTCTCCATCAAAACTCCTCTTTTGCAACTCTTTCTGCCGAGCAGGTGGCTTGTCAATGCTTGAAATACAGACATGGACAGTTTCTGATCTCAAATGAACAGTGAAAGCGGCATGGTTCTAGACTTCTTGAGCATAAGTCGCCTCAGTTGAACTAGCAGAGATATAAAAGGGAAGCGGAAGTAGGGCTGAGCTGTATAGTCTCGGTAAAAGCAGATGTCATGGACCGGGAAGCTAGTTGGGTTCTTAGTTCTTCAATACATCGGTGCTATCAGTGATAGATCTTTCATCCGATGTAGAGGTCCAGTTTGTTTCATCTCTCTCTCTCTTTTTTTTCTTGCATCGCGTGCTGTATATATATACTTGGTAGTTTTTGATATTAGTGTATCAAAACTTGTGTATGTACTTGCTAATTGGTATGATCATAATCGATCTCGGTAGAAGGGTTAATTCAACATTGCATGTAGAATATGAAATGTTGTTACCTACTGAATTGTTATCCTTATTTAGTCGTTCTTGAATAAGTGAATTACCGTGATCATTCACCTTCCGTCACCTAGGCCATACAAACACTCTCCAAAATTGACTTTTGAGCAATTTTTTTTCCCTAGCACTGCCGAATTAAAAAGCATTACTATTACTGAAATTCTATAAGTTACTCCTTTTCCAATCTTCACTTTTCTAGTTCCCTCTCAATAATTCTTGATCGCTTTTATCTCTTTCGGTACCTCAAATAATCCGTTTCAGACCAAATCACGTTATCACTGCTTTTATTCTTCTCATATCTTTCAAGGCAACCTTTTCCCCCCTTCGAGATTACACTTATTTGAATCATAGCAACTTGGATAAACTCAAATTAGATTTCTACCACCATTTCTAGCTCACCGAGCTTTCTTTCTCCCTTGAGCTCTATCCGTCTGGCCCCTCTGCAGCCTCGAATCAATCAACTACCTAACTGCATCGGCCTTTTACGAGCGTCCAGCGGTACTGTATCATTAACAAGCTCCTATACCGCCAATCTTTGATTATTTGGGTCTTTCGACAACCGAGATCCTATCCATCGCTGATTTGAGCCTTCATCCATCAACGAAAAGGAGCTAGCTACATAGACTACTGCCTATTGCTCACCAGTAAGTTACTGATCATGTCAAAGTCTACTTATAATTTGTCATCTATTCGACTGTATATCCTCAACCTATGAGAATGATTCAAAGTCGCTGCCAAGATCTTGACAACTGTATATAATCTCTCAATGACAACAGCTTGCTAATATTTGATACACAGTTTCTACATAATTTTTTGAGATTTCAGAAATTTTTGATATACTTCAAGTTATCAAACTGAGCCCCAGACAATACTCTAGAATGGTACTGTGTTTCCCTTTAAAGCAGTACTTTGGTCATACAGAAATCGACACTGAACCCAGAACTTTCATACACCTTGTGCGACACGGAGAGGCATACCACAATCTAGGACACATCAATGGAAAAATCAATCCCAGATCTTACGATATCCGGGATCCTCATCTTACCTGTAAAGGGATTGAACAAGCCAAATCTACCAGAGAGCAGATGACAAAATGTTGTCTCGTCCCCAATATCGTCCTCACATCCCCTTTAATTCGCACTCTCGAGACGACACTCCACATTTTTCCTTTCGCCAATGATGGCAGGATCTATTCACAACCTCAAATCGTCGCCTATGATGAACTAAGGGAGAGTGGTGCATACTTGTGCAACGTTCGCCAAACAACTATTGATTTAGCTAACGATTATGACCACAAAGGGGTAGATTTTACTGCTCTATCACCTATCGTTCCACCAATGAAGAGTGTTATTCGTACGAAACAGCGTGCGGAAATTGTTCGGAGCCAAATCTTGGTCATTTCTAAGCTTATCAAAAAAGGAGGGGGGTTTTGGAAGGGGATTTATATACAGGGTACTGGACAGAATACTGGGCCACGTATGCTGATGAAACAGGATGTACATATCGTGGTAGTTTCTCACGGGTCTTTCATGGAGGATTTGCTACCGCGTGAGTTGTGATACATTTCTGGTCGATTGGGGTACCAATAACTAATCTCATTGATACAGTTTCTCACACAATGCAGCCAGGTTGGCGAAGATTCAAGCCCGCAGAGATGAGGACATACGTAATGGATGAAGATGGTCATTTAGACGAGATAGTAGAGTCTCAAAGAGCTAGAAGAACTACTATTTTGCGAAAGGTTAGCTTGATCCTCACTAGCTCTTCAGATTGAAACCATCGTCTCATTTTCTCGTGTCAGAGGTTTTGTGCTAAATTTCAAGATAGGATAACGTTGAAAAGTACCGTTGGAGTTTTTGGGAATTATTCATGTGGATCATGGGCTTGCTTCTTTGTGGATTTGGAATTATTTTCAATGTCTTGAGGAATAACGCTTCAAATAAACTGTGTTTGGACTATTCGGATTCTGGACATGTGTATATATGAACTACCTACTTGAGCAAGTTTGAGACTCCAGTGAATGATCCTTTTAATATACCTATATATTTCACAACCGTACTACAGTCAATGGAAGTGAGATAGGTGATTTGGACACAAGTAATGCCGGTACTGATTTCTCAAGGTGGCAAGGCTCATCGGAGGGGCTTGCCTCTACCAAATATTCTGCTGAAGATAACTCGTGGATAGACTTCGTCTCATGAAATAGGGAAAGTTCTTCCAATTGATAGAACCAGTATAGGTTGTTCGCAAAGAAAAATTAAAATAGTATGGTCCGAAAAACTTCGGACGATATCGGTTGACATTCAAAGGTGGACGTCTGAATGATTTCGATCAAGCCTGAACATTCAAATCATTCCCCCTCAGATTAAACGAGAGTTTAGCACCAGAAAGACATCTCTCAAATCTCACGGTTGTTTCGACAAAAAAAATACACATCATCGAGAAAGACATTATTATCGAGTATCTCCGATACTGAATTAATGTTACTTTAAGTATCCTAAAAGATTGTAATATCCTGACACCTTATCTCATCCCAATAAGTGTGGATTCGTTTTTTATCTTACGAAATGATCTTCTTTCCATGTCTAGCATACCACAATGGATCTTTCTCAACATTATCATCCCTCTTCTTCATTTTCAGGGTATTTCTCTCCCTCTTCCTGTTGATCACTGGCTTCTTCTCCTTAGTCTTCGAGTTTTTACTCAAAACATCTCTCTTTCCGTACGGCAAGCCAGCACCTGCAACGCAAGCACCGCCCCCCCAAGCCGCTGTAGCAGCCGCCTCCCAGACCTTTTCTACGTCTGTGATCATAGGTGCTGTCCAGTACAATCTACAGTCTGCTTCTTCAACTACATATTGAGCTGGAAGTCCATCGTTGATATTACCAGGGAGAATGGCATCTCTCAGATTGATTGATGTAGCAGTACTTCTTTCAATTGGGAAGGTTGTGAGACGGTTTAAAATAGCGAGGTCTTCGGGTGTTGCGTTTGGAGATGAGGCGGCAGCTTGTGCATAGTAGTTTATGCTATCGAAGGCAAGTACTTGTGCTCCTTTAATACCACCAACACCTTGAATGGCGCCACTCGAAGGTCGACCGCCAAAAGCGATGGATTTGACACCTGCTTGAACACGCATGAATTCGCTGAAAACAGTACAAGTTGAGGCGCAGTAACCGTCGTAGATCATAACGATATTTTCGGCGGCAAATGGTTGGGTCAAGTTACTTAACGATCCATATCCGGAGATCTCAATACCCACACCATATGTGGAGTTCACAGTGGTAAGAGGATCATCAAGGTTCCAGCGCATGAGGTTTGTGTAGTTATCACCCTTGTAAACATGTGGAGCGAACTTATCCTCGAAGGTCAAGAATGGCTGATTAGTCAAATTGTAATCGTATCGGTAGTTGAACCAAGTTTCATACTCGCTGATCAAGTCTGACGACGCTGTGTTTGGATCGTCTTGCATGAAGTTAGCTTTTGATGTGGGATTACCAAAGGTTAATCATTTTTCACTTACAATCTGCCCGAATGTCTTCCGAAAATATCTTGGATATCGTAAGAAACGTTTCAGTCTCTCTCATTCTACTGTATCCATCTTGAACAATATGAGGGAAGAGTTGTCGGAATTCATCATAGCCTTGCAAAATGTAGCCACCTCCATTTGCTTGTAAGTCGACGATCAATTTCGTCTTTCCGTCTCGAACTGCGTCTGCAAGGAAGGTTTGAGTGACGGCTTGGAATTCTGCAATCGAATTGGATTCGAATGCCAAAAGACTCAAGACTGCAACATCCTCGAAACCTGGTTCGCTTAGATAGTATCCACCGACGATAGTGTCGTTAGTGATAACGACGGGCGTCGGATATCCAGTAGCTGTCACAATAGCGGCTGCAGGCGCTGATGCAGTAGCTGCAGCGGATTCAGTTGTGGATGGCACGCAAAACTTTTGGTAAAACGACTTTCCATCAGTGACACCAGTGAAGTCTCCTTTCACGACGGCATAGTTCTCTGTAACCAAAGTTGTGCCATTTTCAAAGCCAAAGGTAGTATTTGAGCCTGGGTAAATGTACCTGACTCGACCACCGGATGCGAAGTATCCCTTAGAAACGCCTGGTGAGTAGAATCAGCATAGTCCACAGAAAAATTAGTGAAATAGTGGGCTATATTTACCTCCTGCAACAAATGCTTTCTCGTAGAACATGGTATTGTATGCAGAATCTGCATCTTGATTGAAAGAGGCCTGGAATATCCAGTCTTCTACATACTTTACTGCATCGACACCGTTTATTTCTGTAACCTCAGATGCTTCCGAGGGTGCAGAAATGATATCCTCTAAATGGTTGATTAACACTGTTGTTTTGACATCAGATATTGTCCTCAAACTCACCATATAGGTAGATTTTAGGAACTTCGACTCCATCGCTGCTGATAGACACTAAAGATCTCTTGCGGCGCCACTCAAAAGCAGCCGTGAGAAGATCTGGATAGACTACAAAGTGTCCATCGTGTGCCGGGGTAAAGACTTGATACAAATCTTGTTGAAATTCATACTCATTTGCGTACACACCACCCTTCTCAAGATTTGATTTCACAGAAGCAAGTTTGGCCAATGGATCATGTGCAGGATAAAAGTAATCTGCTGGTGGGTCCTTGAGATCCACGAGATCTGCCAAAGTCAGTCAAAAAGGGTCTACTTTAAGAGCTTCCATTAAGGAGAGTCTAATTGGGCATAATGCTAGAGGTCCCTCTCGTCAAGGTGAATCTTTACAAATGTAAAGAGTGAAAGATGACACATACCTGACTGCCATTCAATGTATGGCTCTAACCCTGTAACATATTCAATGGCTGCAGTGACGTTCAATGGTACCGAATTAAGACAGTCGTGGGCTAATTTAGCATCAACTGTGGGTACAGCTAAAGCGCAAAATAGTCAGTCGTAAGATCAACGAGATTCAATGTGACACCGCTGTGTCGTATATTATGCTCAATTCATACAGGAGCTTTAATAATAGACATTGAGTTTGTTTTGGGGATGCGAACTCTGAATGTGTAGTCTGACCACTCGGTGCATATCTTCACTCTTGAGATTAGGATTTTCATGCATTTCCACATACCTGGTGGGGTGGCGAATGCAGCAGCAGATGCCAGACTACTTACAATCCCGCAAGCTGCGAGTGTAGGTGTACCAGTACCAGTAGCTATGCCAGTACCGGTAGCTGTACCACTAATTGTTGAATTGTAGCCGTGTCCGTATCCATACGTTTTGCCTGCCATACTGCATGGCATTCCAGCCAGAACGGCAAGAAAGAAAGCCATGTTTGAGGAAGGCATCTTGATTGATGGTCAAAAAATGACAAGCCCGAAAATCACCTCGGAAAAGGGAACGGGCAAAACGAGAGAGGGAAAGAAGGAAAAGAAAGTGAGTTGGAAAGCGAATCAGAGCATTGTCGTTGACATATATATTGATATATCTTGATTGCCATCAAATTGGCCAAGATCTTCTAATGCCATATTGGCAGGTTCTATGCTCCAATGGAAATTATCCCTCTTCCGACCTTCTTTATCGGGTAAAGTGTGACGGTGCTGCATACTGCCATTACTTATCACGAATCTCGATAAACATCGGTAACAGCATTCATTGGAGAGAAACTTGGTAAAAGCTTCATTTCGCCATGCAATCCGAGCTTGATTGGTTCTGTACCTGAATGATCTTCACCATATCTCTTTGCCAAGCAGGGGACTACCTACTCTCACTCTGGACGAAATAAACGGCACACCAAACCCACCAAAATTGAGACTTCTTCAGAATACTATTATTTTAGAATTAAGTAACAATTTGAAAAAATAAATTAAAACAAATAAATTAAAAATATAATATAATTTATAGGCTTTTAAATAATCTGTCTTGATTCAAAATCAAAATATTGATTTTTGATTTAAATAGAGAATTTTGGAAATAATGCTGGTTTTTTCGGCGTGCTGTTTATTTCGGCGTGCTGTTTATTTCGTCTAGAGTGAGCTACTGCTGATGAGACCTGTGAAGGAGCTCAGAGACTCAGGCGGTCAAAGCAGTACAAGATACGAAGTAAGATTACATAATATTTGTACTACAGGGGAAGAATTGCCATGACCATCGTGCGATACGATCAATTTGTTGATGTGTTTGATTGTGATGTATGGAGGAAGTACAAACCATACTTGGGTATACTTTTCGTTGGATGGATTAGAGTTGGTGCTTTGTTAGTGAGCAGCTAGCTGCAAGTTTACCGTTACCGTTGCGCTGTTAAGAAGCCACAAGACATGGCGCCGAACAAACCTAAGCCTTACCATTTTAAGCTATTTTTGCTCACAGAGTATTTGATTGGATAGATAAGATAGGCTACAATAAATAATAAATCTCCTCTTGGGTGCTTTTTGATTCTCTCGATTGTCTAATATTTATACTTTCCCAACCTTCTCTTTAACAACAGTTTCAAAAGATCAAAACAAACCACCACGCTTTTGTTTCAATACGAGAGACAATCGAAAGAATTCCTCCAAAATCAAAACTCCAAGTTTCACCTGACATTTCTCATGTCACATCTCACACAAGATTCCTCGCCACCTCACTGTCTGCTCAGGCAAACGTGCCACTTTTATATTCCAATCAAAATTCCAACTCTCATGCAAATCCTTTTCAAGATGTTCATATCAGCCTATGCATTGAGAATGTAAAGGCTCGGGAACTCTTACCGAAACTGAAAGCTTTGATGCCGACTGTATTTAGTCTTTCAAAGTTTCTGACCTGGACCACACCATTTTCTCTGTTCCAATCTTTCAGCGAGGGTTATTTGAGAAGTCTCGTACGACCAGAGCTGCAGTTGTATCTTGTCCCCAGGCTTATTCATATCGGTAGTATATCCGTGTCCACCGGTATTATCGGACCAGGTGTCGTAGTCATGGCCACCTCCCGAGCAGTGCCCACAAATATCCGATTCTCTAGTACAGAAATCGCAAGTAGGAGTCTGGGAGTTCAAATCAGAATGCAAACCAGAAAAGCAATCGTTCCCTTCCGCAAGTTTGATATTGGACGACTCCTCATGAGAGGTTAAGAAGTTTTCTTGGCTATGGACCTTAGCGGGCGCCTTGCCGTCGATGCCAGTAGATTCGTCGACTGTATTTGAAACTGTGCTTGCGTTGTGGTTTCTGGTAACATGGCTGGTCTTGTGCACAATGACCTTCTTTCTGTTGGATGTTGATTAGTACTTAAGTAATATAGCTGTGAACCTATACAAGGACGGAAAGCTCACGACTTCTTCGTCATTTTTGTCCTTGATGGAATAATTGTTGATTTTCTTTCTATAACGCTCACTTGTTGACACAGAGTGGGACAGTGTCATCTTTTTAAGTATGCATCGAATTGCCAAGAATAAAGCTCTCTGGAGATTGTTAGTTGGGAACAGGTGGGTTGACACAAACTATCTTCGAGGTGCAGAGATCCTGCAATGTCTATTAGGTCATTATTGATAGTGTAATACACTCGATAGCTATTAGGTCTGACACTGGTCCAGTCCCCATGTCGATGCAGACTCGAGAGTTTAACCCTACAGGACAAAGGTTGTCCTAAACGATCAGTCCATGTACCGCGAGCGGCACCTGCAATTCGAGAACGATCAAACAGTTCTTGAATTTTGGTGGCTGTATCTGCTGAACTAATGACGCCGTATTGCATCCGACAGATTCGATGTTGGAAGCTTCTGATCCAGTAGAGACTATTTCTATCCTAGAGAAACTCTAGTGCCGCATAATTGTAATCTTCTAGAAAGCCTTATATTTCCCAAGCTGCATATATCATAGTCCAGATAACCAAGGAATATGCTCGCTGTCGATGCCTATTCTGCTAGCTCACGATATTATCATGCAGGCTTCCGACAACACTCCATGAATTGACCACCCTTACTTGCCATCTCTTCTTCATGCGAATGGCTACCCAACGCACCCTTTCCATGAAATTTCTGAGACAACACTCGGGCAATGCCATCGTAATACAGCTAAGACTCCCGCGAAGAATGATAGGGAGGTTTCGATTGAATCAACATAATTTTTCTCTTTCGCTCCGCATTGTGGGAGGGGTTCCAGACGGCGGATGGCTGCAGCCTCCTCATCTCTTCATCTTGGGCGCTTTTGCAGCGGTATTGCTCAGACAGGGCGCTGAA
Source organism: Botrytis hyacinthi (assembly GCA_004786245.1). Taxonomy (NCBI): domain Eukaryota; kingdom Fungi; phylum Ascomycota; class Leotiomycetes; order Helotiales; family Sclerotiniaceae; genus Botrytis; species Botrytis hyacinthi. The sequence goes on along the minus strand of PQXK01000074.1, from coordinate 26,047 downwards.
GGATTCCCAATCTCGGTGTGCATAATGCGCGCAGCATGCGTGGTTTTGAATTATATCTGCGCTGGCATGCGTGGGAATGTTGGTTTGCCTTTCAAACAATCACGCCATTTCTTGCCATGCACATATCTTGGAAGAAATTATTATTTTGAAATGAGGAAAGCGATCCAATTTGCCTACCCGGTGTTCATACAGTTACCAGGATTCGTTAATCTTATGTCAGGTGAACGCCAGCAAAAAAAACCCAGCCATAAGGTAAACGGTTACATTGATTAGGGATACCCAGAACAATGGCTACTTACCTACACCACCAAGACCGATGAGGAAATTTTAATGTTCACGTAGAAGTAGTGATTGGAATCAGTGCGCAGAGTCTGTACTAATTTTTGGTACCGCATGACGAGAGATGTGCGTCAAAACTTCTTTGCGCTCCAATTTGGATACTTTATCCGTTCACTTGGTCGTGTTCTTACCGCCCCAAGATGCAAAGAGTCGTATCACCACACCGAAATCCTCTTGAACATACTTCTCAACGTCAAGTATTTTCCAGTGCCAACTTCATGTTGCCCAACTGTCCTCCTACTCTTGAAAAGGCCGCCACAAAAAGAGGATGCATCTCGTCTTGCTCTGTAATCCCGTAGAATGTTGATACCGTCAATGCCACCGGCGATTACTCCGTGAAACTGTGAGTATGTGCCTGTGCAGATGACTCGAAAGGAAATTTAAGTTGGGCTTATTCTCCTTCATCACTACCTAATCTTCTTTTTTCAAGAACTTCACGATTACACAGCAGATTCCATTATATGGAACCCTTAGGGTATGGTAAGACCAAGGGTTCAACAGTGGGTTTTGAAAATGCAAGCCCCTGCAGATGTGCGACAATGAAGCTTGTGTATCATTTGCAACTTCGTAAAAGTACCACTGCAGTGGTGGGGAAAAGGCTCCGTATAAATTCCGTTTGGCCATCTAACAACAGTTGTTCCCGCATCGCAGATAATCACAAATGATCAAATCTGACATGGCCTATCGAGTAATGGGCGAACTCAATTTGCAGTATGAGGTGGTGGCATTTTGCGTAATTTCCATGTTCCATGACCCATGATTCTATCTTTCTACTGTTTGGAAACACAGGCGAAATGGTTTGCTTGAGATATAACTGAAATGCATTGCTATTGGACTAGAAGACTGATGAGTTTGTCAACCCATGGTCTTATGTATCACTCTACAGTGATCAACATACAATACCGTATCATGCTATACGATACTACTGGTAGGGACTTACTTAGGTAGGTTGGTAATAATAATATTTCACCGTTTCCCGTGGCAAAAACATGAGATGGAAATGCTACGATATTCGATTAGTCAATCATCATGACACAGGTATGTTTTTATGTTTGCCTCTGTGATGTGAGTATTATTAGGTATGCCGGTTCACGTCGTCAATGATGTTTGGACAGTCTAAAAACGAACCCTGCATTTTGGAGAAAAGCTAAGATGCGGGCACTAATCGTTAGTAACGTCACCGGGAGGGCTAACCTCTAACGTGGAATGAAGCTTAAGCTTTGACCTGTAGTACCTTCTCGAGCTACCTACTTAGAATGCTTAGCTGTGCATTGATAGTCGATAGACAACGGTATGATGGAAAACAGCTAATGATTGGAAAAAGGAAAGAGTATATCACATCAAGAATTATTATGAGCAATTCGAAAGTGCAACACAATCAATTACCACAGATCAGGTGCTTGTGGACAAATCATAATATTCAATAACTATCTAATATCTAATATCTAGCTATTTATCATACGATTTCCCTGCCCATGCCATGCCATGCCATCTATTCATCCATCCATTGTCTAGAACTACTAGGACGGATACTAGGACGGACAACCTAACCAATCAACCCTAGCTCCTCTATTAGCCTTTACCCCACAACATTCCATCCATCCAATCCTTACCTGCCCTCCGCCAATTCCTCTTTTATATTCCTAAGCTATAAAACTAAACATATATCATATCAATGGCTCCCGACTTAAACTCACTCCCTCCTTCACGTTCATCAAATACTTCACCCAACATGTCCCGCACAGCTTCAAATCCAGGCGATAGTCCCGCACATATGAATGTACGAGCTCAAAGTCCTTCTCCATCACCACGTTCTGCATCCACGTCGCTCCAAGCTGCTGCTGCAGTTAACGCGGGCCTCCAACAAGAAGAAAATACAAGGCGTATGTTTGGTTTCTTTATTTGCTCCCTTTATTTGCCCCCTTGACTTAGTACAAACACTGCATCAATATAAAACGACTGCTAATTTCAAATGTAGGTGGTTCTACAAGCCGCCATCGACAAGCTTCGACAGCTTCACACTCAGGCAGAAGACGATCAACCGTTTTAAATGCTTTACAGATGAATGATCCAACCTTGCCACCACAAGGGGAAATCGTTAGTGAAAGCCAAAATCGTACAGCCAGTCCAATGTCACTCACAGGGTCACCTATCACTGCAAGTGGTGATCATCGACATTATCGCGCACCTAGTCTTGGCGAAATTCATCAGGAATTGGAACAAGAACAAGAAGCTCAAGTGGTAAGTTACTGTTCTATCAGAAGATGCACCGAATCTTTCAGCTCACCAGCTAATCTCTCTTTTATTCAGAATCGACTTTTGCATATGATTCGAACTCAACAACAACAACTCCAGCAATTACAAGCTGCCAGTGGTCAAGCGTCAGGTTCTGTTGCCATAGATGAATCTACTCCAACATCTGAGCGGTCCCTATCATTTTCGACACAAAATATCCCTCCAAATGTTACCTCAGCAGTCCAGGCTCCCCGATCACCCGTTACTGCAATGCATCCTCGAACTTCTTTCGATGTTGCACGAGAAAATTTAAACCGGCGATCTAGAACACCTAGTCGAACTGCATCTCCCAGGTTGAGGTCTACATCTATAAGCAATGAGGGGGGAGATGCATGGAATTTAGGCGGTCGTGATGAAAGTGCATATTATCAAGCCGAAACCCAAACAATGATTCGAGAGAATCAAATGTTGCGTCAAAGAATTCGGGAATTGGGTAAGTTAAACTTTATCACATCTCTTCAATATCTCTTCATGCTAACAATAATTATTAGAGCGGCAAGTTAGTGAACAACATGCAAATGCCTCCATAACACACGAACCTGCCTTAAGCTCCCATCTAGCATCCTCCACCTCGTTTTCTGAAGAACCAGCATCACTTGTTGCGCCAGCAGAGGAGCCAAAACAAGATTGACACGATACAAACGCTCAGAGGCTTTCTTTGTGTATGGGAAATACTGCGGACTAGAGGCGTAATAAGTGATTCCACGGATCAAGTGTATCCAAATTGTAAACTTTACAAAACTTTGGCGTTGGTGTATTTATTAGTACGTTTATTGTTGGGCAGTAACGAAGCTACCTATGAGTCTAAAAGCGCGTATGAGAACATTTCTTATTCCTAGAATCAAGACTTAACAACAACTCAACCCGTAATGAATAATATTCTTTCTGGACTTTGAGATTTAATTCCAAGTTCCAAGATGAAGATAGTGATAGCCTTATCTTTGAGCCTTGTGAACCCTGCATTTGCACGGAAGCTCCCCGCACTCGTGCTATTGCATCATTACAATCTTATGCACCGACAAGCCATTGAATCCTGATGGTCTAGCAGCTTGAAATTAGAGCTTTTTGATGGGAAAAAGAAATACTTGTGAATATGTTTCGCAGCTCCATTCGAGGTCAACTGACCTCAAAACTGATGCAACGACGATGCTTCACAAGTACTATCTCACGACAGGCTGATTTTACACATGCTGTATATCCCCTTTCATAGTACCAACGATATGTTATTGCAATTGAATGCTAATATGCCAAGGTTATCGGCGGAGGTGCAGTAGGCCTTGCAATTGCGAGGCAATTAGCAGGTAGAGATGGGACAAGCACATTACTTCTCGAGCGAAATAGTGCTGTGGGAATGGAAACCAGTTCGAGGAATTCTGAAGTCAGTATCTCTCCTTTGATATCTCTTCTATATTGTCACTGCACCAGAAAATGTGTCGATATTTTCACATCGACATTTCACTCGGCTGACAACCTTCCCATCAGGTCATCCACGCTGGTCTCTATTACGGCGCCGATTCCCTCAAAACCAAAGTATGCATTCGTGGTCGTCAGATGCTCTATGCCCTCTGCTCCCAGTACAACATCCCTCACAAGAATATGGGCAAATGGATCGTAGCCCAAACAGACCAACAATACGAAGAACTAGTCAAAGTCCACGAGTTCAGCAAAACGCTCGAGAACGTCCCGACGCATTTCGTATCGTTGAAACAGGCTGCCATCGAAGAACCATACGTGCGCGCGCAAACGGGGATTCTCGCGAGTCCGTCGACGGGAATCGTAGATTCGCATGCGTATATGCAGTTTCTGCATGGGGATTTCGAGGAGAGGGGTGGCGACACGGCGTTGAATAGTAATGTGGTTGCGATTACTCCATTGGGGGATAAGGGAAGCATGGGCTGGGAAATCCTCGTGCGGGACAGAGCGAGCGGGGAAGAAAACACATTTACCGCGGAGAGCATCGTCAATTCCGCGGGCTTGGGAGCGTGCGATGTGAATAATATGATTTTGCCGCCGGAACAACATCGCACGCAGTATTACGCCAAGGGGAATTATTTCTCCTACGCCCCCAGCACGCCCTCCACGAAACATCTTATTTATCCGGCGCCGGAGCCGGGGCTCGGGGGGCTGGGCACGCATCTCACGCTGGATATCGCGGGACGGATTCGCTTTGGACCGGATGTGGAGTGGGTTGATAGCGCGGAGGATTTAGCGGTCAATAGTGCGCGGTTGCCGCAGGCGATCGAGCAGATACGGCGGTTTTTGCCGGATGTGAAGATTGAGGGGATTCAGCCGGATTACGCGGGGATTCGACCGAAGCTGGCGAGGGGCGGGGCGGTGGGGAGTGGAAAGGGGTTTCAGGATTTTGTGGTGAGGGATATGCGGGGGGAGGGGTGGAGCGGGTGGGTGAATTTGCTGGGGATTGAGAGTCCTGGGTTGACGAGCAGTTTGGCGATTGCGGAGGTGGTGGAGGAGAGGTTGTATGGGTAGGTTGGGAGAGGGGAGAGAGGGTGAGGGTGAGGGTGACGAAATACGATGATATGATGAGGGGATATGTTTGGAAACGATATACTTACCGAGAGCAGAGAGATAGAAGCGAGGAGCTATACGCGAAAGCGAACTAAACGGTGTGCGATCGATAGGTATAGTAGAGAGTGAAATATCAAACTATTGGGAAGCTGAAGGAACAAAGGATGCAGATCGCTTTTGCTAAAAATTTCCACGCCGACCTCTTTTCACTACCAAGTACTACCTTACCTACCCAGTACCTACCTCATATTCATATGACTATTTATTTCATTTCATTTCATCGCATTTCACATATCACATACTACCAAGTATACATACCTACCTACAAACCAATATCCACAAAAACGCAGCACTTCTCAATCTCATTTTCACTGTAATATTTCATGTACCTTTATCCTCTCCTCTCCTCAATTCCTATCCTATCCTCTCCCTTCCTTTTCCTCATCTCAACAAACATCATCCTCATCCCCATCCTCATCCACAAACCACGCATTATCGAATTTTCCCCCTCTCCTCCTCCTTCCTAATCCAGGTATCTTATCATATCCTACAAGTACAAGTACAAGTACAAGTTTCATTCATGCATACCAACCAGCATACCATCATCAATCACCATCACCATCACCATCATCCCTCCCCTATCCATCCATTCATCCATCTTTCTGCTACACCTTTTTCCAAAGAAAAAAAAGAGAGAAAGGTAACTGGATGAAATACAAGACAAGACAAGAGAAGACAAGGCAAGCCATAACATAAAAACGCTCTTTCTTTCACGAGCTCAGAATCTGTATCTTTATTATAAAAAGGGTAAAAAAAAAGAGAAGAAGAGTATTATAATACAAGCGAGAAGTAATGTAAGCAAGTAATGTAGATAAAGTAGGTAGGTAAAGTTAATCCCTAAAACCCCATAGAAAGAAACATAAGCTCATAGAATCCATATCCATCCATCATACCAATGCCCTGTACCTTTTACAAAAAGAATGAAAGGAAGATCAAGTCTTTTGTTCCCCTTTCTCTCCATCTTGATCCGATGCCTTTTCCTTATCCGTAGTGTTCGTATCGTCGTTTATGTGATTGGTTGATGCTGATATTTTTGAAGCTTCTTTTGCTGCGGCGGATTTTTTTGCTTTCTTCTTGGATTTCTTGGACTTTTTGGGAGGGGTTTCTTTGGTGGTGGAAGCTTCTTTGGGTGGAGATGTATGTTCATCCTCGCTGGAGTTATCCTTCTGCTCTTGTACTTCTTGCTCCTCTTCTGTTTCTCCGCTACTTTCGGTACTAGATGGCTCTGAAGTAGATTCTGGTTCTGATTCTGGAATTGTATCTTCGATGACTGTCTCTGACTTCTCTTCGCTAGCATCACCATTTTGTTGCTCCACCTCTGTCTTGTCTCCCACTGAATCACCAGACATACTATCCCACGAACCCGTTGAATCTGCTCTCGAATCATTATCATCATGGATGACAGTCTCAGAATCTTCCAGCTCAGAATCCAGATCTTGGATCGTTTGCGAACTTGAGTATTCTTCCTCTACTAACCCATTATTCGTCTCCTCGGGTTCCATATCGTCATCTGGATCCACCTCCTTAATGGTCTCCACAATAACGGGTATCTCTATCTCTGTCTTAGTATCATTTTCCGTCTCTCCATCTTCTCCCTCTTCCTCTGCAATTCGTGAATTACGTGCAGCCCTTAATCTTTGAGTTATGTCCCCTTCTTCCTCATCAATTTCCTGAACTGTTGTGATTGCCGATCCCACTGAAGGCGATTGTCTAACATGTCTTCTAGTTGTATTTTGTCTTCCAAGCCCTAAGAAATCTTCCTCGGCCCCTACTGGTGTCTTCAAAATCGATGTAACCGCCGGTGGTTTATCCTCAACATATTCCAATCCCTCTGCTTCTGGTGGTAGCTTATAATTCTCTGGCGGCAATAGCTCATGCATATCACAAACCGTCTTGAATAAAACATAAAGACCTGTCTGACCCTCGACTTGCCAAAATACTCCCCGATGTTGAAACCACGCATGCGCAAATATTCGATGTAAGCGCCTGAAAATATTAATTAAATGTTTAACACCAGCCCCTCTGTCATCCATCGCATCACCAGCCGCCATACTCAAACGGCTTGGAAATATCTTTTGACTAGTTACAATATTTGTAGCCCAGTCCAATGTATGACAGCAGTAATCGATCGCGCAACAACTTTTGGGTGATTCGTGTACGGCGCAAAGAAATTGCCATTCGGAAGCGCGCATTTCTGGACATGTATGTGCGGAACAAGGAGGATCGTCGAAGAGGAATCCAATTATTAGATCGTTACATTTGTTGATTAAGAAACGACAGAGTTCGTACAGCCAAAGAGCTTGATCGAGTCCATTTGGTGGTGTAGCTATCTCGACGGCGGTTTCGCGGGTTATGGGGATGCTATGGTCTTTGGAGGGAGGTTTAGTATGATAGTAATGGAGCGCTTTTAAATGTTCTTGTAGTTGAAATGCTGAGTCGAGCTGTATGATATTAAAAATTAGTTAGCAATGTCATCAAAATATAGATGCGACGTAGCCTTTGAGCTTAAAATTAGGAAATCAGGAGGTACCAACCTCACTCAAAGGTATGAGAGGTGGACCAGCAGCCATATCAGCAGCTTTTGTTCCAGGATGTATCCTTCGACTAGCATTTGTTTCTATTATACTTTGCTCAATCATTTGTTCTTGGTTTGAGGAAGCACTTCCGAGGGATGGTGATTTCGGACCAATCTGGATTTCTGTAGGAGGAGGTGGGCTGGGAAGCCGTGGAGAGCTTGGTGGGAGACTGGACATCATGATCAACCCCTCAAATTGACTTTGTAAATCTTTTACATATGCCAGAAAACGATGCGCTCAAGGTTGCGACTTGGAAGAGTTGAGTTTGTTTACTTTTTAACGAACGATAAATTGAAAGTTGATGGGTGTGGATTAATATTACAGTATTACAGTAATACCGGTAGTAACGCGCCAATTTCTTCCAATCCGCGTTAACCAATCAAATCTTATGGTTCTTTAAATAGTGTCGGGAACTCTAAATTGGGTGCAAGGACGCTGAACTTTCACAAGGCTGTAGAACATGTGAGGAATAAAAGGGTTTTTTTATATTTTGTGGGAAAAACAATTGAAATCAAAATCAAGATCGAAATCTTCCTCGAGTAGAGAGAGACAGAGAGAGACAGAGAGAGAAAGAGAAAGAGCAAGAGAGAGAGAGAGAGAGAGAGAGAGAGATATTAAAGAATCATTCATAATATTTTACTTTTTTTGATATACATTTATTTACAACTATCCCTTCCCTATACCTATACCTGGTACATATCCATCATGGACGTCGATGATGATATTCCCATGCTAGTCGATGTGGAAGGCAAAGAAGTTAATGCAGAAGAAAAAGAAGCAAAACCCATCAAAGTACCAATCACAATTGTCACAGGCAAGTTCTATGTATATACCTAGATATCTGATTGGAATAACATAACTAACCATGAACTTCAAGGATATCTTGGTGCTGGAAAGACAACGTTGATGAATTATATCTTGAATGAACAACATGGGAAGAAGATCGCTGTGATATTAAATGGTATTTATTATTCACATTATACATGCTCTTCAGATCTCGTACCATACAATATGACTCTTGACTAACTATTTCTGTAGAATTCGGTGATTGTAAGTTGGAAAACTATAGATCAAGTGATCTTCCCAGTTTATGAGTCAAGATATGAATGTATCATAATTCGGAGACTTTCCCCTCTGGCTTATGATATTCTAACTAACATTTCCACTATCCAGCCGCTGATATTGAGAAATCTCTTACTGTCAACACTGGTAGTGAGCAAGTAGAAGAATGGCTCGATGTTGGTAATGGCTGTATCTGTTGTTCCGTAAAGTAAATCTCCATATTGTTCCTCCCTTTTCTCTCCCACCCCTACCCCCATTTCAATTCCAATCCCACCATACCCTCACCAACACACCCCCAGAGACTCTGGTGTCAACGCCATCGAAACCCTCATGGACCGCCGCGGCGCCTTTGACTACATCCTCCTCGAAACGACCGGTCTCGCCGACCCCGGCAACCTCGCTCCCCTCTTCTGGGTCGATGAAGGACTCGGCAGCACCATCTACCTCGACGGAATCGTCACCCTCGTCGACGCCAAAAACATTCTCAAATCACTCAACGAACCCATCCCCTCGGAAATCCCCTCGGAAACACCCAATCAGAACAAATCCCACGCCAGCGCCGATTCCAATTCCGATTCTAACGAGAAACACGATCACTCCGGTCCTCATCTCACAACCGCCCATCTCCAAATCTCTCACGCCGATGTTCTCATCCTCAATAAATCGGATCTGGTCACTCCGGAAGAATTGGAAATCGTCAAGGAGAGAATCACAGCGATAAACGGTTTGGCAAAATTACACATTACCGAATTCGGCGCAACTCCCCAGTTAGAAGGCGTCTTGTTAGATTTACATGCATACGATAGAGTCGATTTCAACCTGGAGGAAGTAAAAGCAAAAGGACATAGTCATTTAGATCCCGTGAGTTTTGATTTCTACTTTCTTCCTTCCTTTCCCTTTTCTTCCCTACCTCATCTCCCCATCTATCTTTACCCATCTTTACCCATTTATCCAAACTCTCTCCCCCCACCCCCGAACTCAACTCCCCCTCTCCCCCAGATATACAAAAACAAACCAAAACTAACCCCCCAACCCCCACCCAGACAATCACGACCCTAACCCTCACCACCCCACCCCTCTCCCCCACCAGCCTCCCCCACCTCGACGCCTGGCTGCGCTCTCTCCTCTGGGACTCTCGCATTCCCTCTTCCTCCCCACTCTCTCCCACACCCTCCTCCCTCTCCCCCGAGATCCACCGTCTAAAAGCCCGTCTCCCCCTCACAAACCACACCACCAAAATCATCCAAGCCGTGCGCGAAGTATTCGAAATCCTCGACGACGTATCTCCCCCGTCTCCCTCTCCCCAATCCACATCCACAACCGAAATCACAACCGAAATACAATCCGACCGCAACAGCGAGGGAAAAATCGTCTTGATCGGAAGGAATATCAAAGAGATGGAAGATGTACTCCTCGAGAGTTTTTTGAACTGTGTGGTTGAGGAGAAGGGGTGTTAGATGGGAGATAGGGAATAACAGATGGTAGATGGTAGCATCAGTACAAATCCATAGATACATAAACCAGAAACTCCCCATAGAATTCAAGATCTATCCATCCATCCATCCATCCATCTCATTATTATATATACACACATATACGCATATATACACAAACCAACCAATCCACCCACCCATCCACCTATCAACCATTCCAAATACCATTCCAAATACCATTCACACATAATCCTCTCATAACACCCTTCCAAATATCATTGCACGCATGGCACATCAGCATCATATATATCATCTCATATATATATCGTAGGTATTGACTAGCTGGAAGAAGTAAAATATCCCCTGATCTTATATGTAGTCAATCAGTCAACCCACCAATTGCTACCTACTCATACTCACACTCGCCCTCCTTCCCTTCTTCTTTTTATCCTACCCTTATTCATCATTCATCATTCATTCATTCATCATTTACAATAAATCAAGACATGATTATTCATCCAGCCATCTATCCGTCAAACACAAACAAACAAACAAACAAACAGAAACAAAAACGACAAACCCCCTCAAATCCAAATCACCAAAAACACGTAAGAAAAAAAAAATCAAAGAAAATCTCATGAAAACAATATCATATCATGGTCATGTTCATATTCATGGTATAGCATAAAGCAACACTCAAGAAACTTTATCCTTTCTTCTCTTATCTTCCAAGTCTTTTTCCTTGGCCTATCCCCCTTCCCCTATTTCTCTCTCCATTCTCCATTTCCCATCTTTATCTCCCCCTCCCCCTATCCCCTCACACTAACCACTATGCCTCTCCATATTTATCCCACCTCCCCTTTTACCATAAACAGAAAAGAAAAATAAAGACGAATAGTCTTTCCTTCCACCCATCCATCCATTTCTCTCCCGCCCACCCCATCTATATTTGTATAGCAACACCCCACCCAATGAATTTATTCGTCCCTCCCACACAAAAAGAGGACAAACTATAACCCCAACGCCAGAAATGCTATGTACATGTATCTCATTCGTCGATTATGCTTTGCAATGCAGTGCTGAAAAGCCGCTCATCGAAAGACGAAAAAATCAAGTAAAAACCCTGCGCAAAAAAATGTGAAACGAAAAAAATAAAGGCCATAACATCAAAATGATGACCAGTCCCCCAAAAAGCTTCTCGATGCTCCATCAAATGCATTCATTTCCGGGTGAGACTTCCCAAGTTGATGTTCGTTCGTACAGTATGTGATACTGCATTCTCCTAGTTTCGAAAAGGAAATCTCATTTTCGTCATCTCCAATTGATCCTTCTGCTGGGATATATTCAGGTCCAAAAGTAATATCGAGGGGAATCTATGCAATCGCTAAAAGACAACTGATCGTTTCAAAGCCTCTGCCAAGGCCTAAATACCTGCTCTCGAAGTAATAATACAACTAGTGCCCAAGATCGGTGAAGTGGTGAGAGGTATTTTAGAGGGGGTTCGTCGTTGAGCCAATGGGCAATTATCTAGATACTACCTGTTAGATTTGCTAGCAGATCGTTCTGGTAAGTTGTACCGTTGTCCATTTGGAGATATTGAATCGAAATCGTAGTTCTTAAGAGTTTGTTCATATTTTGAGCTCTTCATGAATTTTGGTACGGAATCCTGTGATTGATTGTTAGAAAATAATCGATAATTGCACATACACAGTACTTACACTAGCCATCAACTTGAAGACAGATAATTGAGCCTCTTCAAATAACTTTGTGACTTCCTTCAAACTCTCAACCATAGCAGCATCTTGTCCAACAGCCTTGGTCATTCTAGTAGCCAATTGATTTCTGAGCACATGATCGATGTTAAGTTCGCAAGGTGAGCCTGGAGCTAAGAATGCATTGTAAATACCATAGGCTGAGGCCATAGTTTCCTTGACGGAATCAAGACTTCCTCCTGATTTACCCCTGGTTGGGTCTACATTTCTCACGGCTGCTTTGCATGACTTCAAGAATTCCTCGACATCTAGATAGAAAGACAAGTTCTCCTCACAATGGGTATCCCGAAGGTTTTCGCGGAAAAGTAAACGAAGTGCGGCATCATTAAGAATTTTGTCCAACTTTTGAGTATTCGAATCTCGGGATACACCAGCTCTTACTGCTGCTGAACTTCCTTCGCTCTCTGAAGTACGATCTCTCGATGTCATATTGATCACATCCTTGCCTTTTTGTGATAATTGATAGTAGGCATACTTTGTAGGCTGGAATCGGAAATCCTTCTTGTCATCTGAAGTAGGGAGTTGTTGCTGGTATTGCCTGTCGGGCTGAACACACCAGATTAGTTCTTGCTCCAAAAATAGCGACGCAACTTCTGTGGTTTCCCGTCTGTCCACCGTGGTACAACAATCCATCAACCAGTCACAAGCGGCCTTTCCAGTAAATGTTTGATAAACAGTTCTGGGTGGCGATCCAACTTTACGCTCTCCTGCCATTCTCACACCAGCAATTCCATCCTTGTACTCGCTCAAAGAATCCGAATCAGCTGATGTGGTGCTGGTCTTGATATTCGGTCCATTTTGACCAACAAACCTGCGGAAAATAACCTCAATTGTGCTTCGATCCGAGGAAAGTTTGTCCGTAGCAGAATCTCTTTCTAGAATAACCAATTGCATTGTATTCCTTGGGGATGCGACAAGTTCTGCGACATGTCTTTGTTGGATTCCATTCTTCGAGCAAAATCTTTCCAGAACATGAATACCTTTTGGTGTCAACTGCCATATGGATCCCTTCAATGTGAAATCCTTTGCTTGCTTTCCGTCCGCAGATTCGATAAATCGTGCATCTAGGAAACGTTGACAAACTGATCGAGCCATTTCTCGCGCCATGGAAAATGTTGTTGTCGTGGTGGTGGTGACAATGCGTGAGGGGTCTTTTGGATCTGGCATACGATTCGATTGCGAGAATTTTAAAGAACCCAAATTATTGATAGCCTCTTCTGAAAGAAACGAATGTTCCACTCTAGTTAATCGTATGCGGTGCGTTGCCAGTGGTAGACTGACTACCAACGTTGCGAATAAATCTTGGAAATCCTTGTCCAAAAGTCAGCATCAATCTCGGCCTCTGGAAAAATTAACACATCGTTGCCAATACATACTCTGGTGTATGGCCTGTCATCGCTCGTCATGCGCAACAAGCGCGACGATGTTTGATGCATCTTGCTTGAATTTGTCGTCCTGTGATTTGAGTGGATCAACGGTGGGGTATCTGCAGCAGTATTCGAGTACGCCTGCGAGGGAGGGTTGGTACCAAGTAACGACTGACGACGGCCCAGGAAATGGGAGGGAGGTGTATCCTCTGAAATTGTAGTCGATGTAGTCGATGTTGAGTTTTCGCAGGGCGAGGAAGATAAATCAGAGTGATCTACGTTGCTTCCTAAAACTTCTGCCGACTTGGACCTGTTTTTAATACTATTCAAAGGAGTGTTATGATCTGGATGTGAATCTAAAATATTGCCTGATGACGGACGTGAACGTAACGCGGGTTCAGCCAAACTTGCAATTGCGTTGCTAGTTTTATCTCTTGCCAATACAGCCAAGGTGAACAAGCCACTTCGGTTTTGTCTTAATGAGCTAGTCGATTGACGATTTTGCTTATGAGAGGGAGTATTATTAGACGTGCGAGGTATCAGTTCCTTTGAACTCGATTGGCGAGGTGTCAATGAAGATTTTGAATCAAAAGTTAGAGGTCGAACCGACAATTTTACTGAAGATAAGAAATTTGAGGAATCTCTCGTAAAACTTTGACTTGTTTCGCCTTCTCGAATGGATCTATCCGAAAGTGGTGGTAGTGAACTTGAGGCTGAGGTAGATGATGATGTGGTGGTGGTGGTGGTGGTGGTGGAAGTGGAAGTGGGAGTGGGTGTGGAAGTGGTGGAAGTGGGTGTGGGTGTAGATGTAGATGTAGATGTGGTTGAGATATGTGTAGGATTGGATTTATGGGTAAGAGAGGACGGGACAATACGATCTTGAATATTACTTGTGTCAATCAAATTCGAAACCGAAACCGAATTTGAGTTTGAGTTTGAGTTTGAATGAGATCCGGAATGGAAAGAGGAATTGGGAGTTTTAGAGATGGTGGAGGTAGAGGTAGAGGTGGAAGTGGAAGTGGTATTTCTCGTGGTAGTAGTGGTGGTAGTCGTAGTGGTGTGGGGTGAAATAGAAGGCGAGAGAGCCATCTAAGGTAAGGTTTTTTTTTCTCTTTCTCTAAATCCGCAACTAATATAAATATTTTATTAATAAAAAAAGTAAAAATAAAAATAAAGATAAAAATAAAATAAAAGATCCCATTAAGAAAATCTATAACAGCAAGTCTGTAATGTTTTTCCAAGGACGGAGGGAGGGAGTAAGGAAGGCATGAGAAGATAATTAATGGAGTACTTACTAGGGTAAGGGAGGAACCTTGACACATCTGTCTTGAATTTGCGATTATCCACGCTTGTACTGTTTATTTTATTTATTTTGGCCTGGCCTGGTCTCGTTTCTGTTCTTGCTCTCTCACACTCACACTCACTCTCACTCTCTCTCCCTCTCTCTTTACTTTTTTTTAACTCCTGGTGCTCCGCTCAAGGGATTGAAGTGGAGGAATCGGTAGAGGAAGAAAGGTGTAGGTTGTGTTTTGTTTGAGTGGGTTTTTGCTAGGTGCTAGGTGTTAGGTGCTAGGTGCTAGGTGCTAGGTAGGTGATGAGTGATGGGTGTGGGCGATGGGTGCTAGGTACTAGATGCTAGATGCTAGATGCTAGATGCTGGGTGCCGATAGATCAAAACTATAGGTACGGCTACAGACAGACAGGCAGGTACACGCTGCGGATTAAGTTAACCGTCCCCCAATGATTAGAGCTAGCGAATAGTGAGGGTCTAAAAAAAGAGCCGGAGAGCTGGAGGGATAGAGAGAGCTGCAGATGGGGACCAGAGATTGGGACCACCAGGGAAATCCAAGAGGATACGTCGAGGTAGGTATTCGGTGAACAATTGCATCAATGTGAACCAAGTAAGTAAGAGAATCTCGGGACTAGTTTGAATGGAGATTAGAGCGAAGGGTTTAAGATTGGATTTGAAGATTTAATTACTTGAATAAGAAAGCAAGCAAGATATCTGAGGGTTTAAAAAAAAGGTTAGAAGAGGGACAACCGATTCGAGCTTTGCGGAAGAGGTATAGATACCTACCTACCTAGTGACTAGATGGAAAGAGAGGGTCGGTCCGCAGACGAAGTGAATTTTGCATATAAGATGATATTGTGCGTACGTGCATGCAATGGATGCGTGCGTGCCATGAAAGCAGGACTCAAGGAGACAAGTCAAGACTCAAGAGTGACAGAATCCAGCTAGGCACATAGGAAAGGCTCGCTCGCTAACTGCGAAGAGAACTGATGAGTGAGTATCACTTCTTAATTGATTTGCTAAGCATTACTACCGTGATGAGTAAAATCAATCTATCAGTTCTGGATTGTTGGAACCCCAGCTGGCACATCGCATCCGTACCTCAGAACATACTTCCTCGCCCTCTCGCGCACGCAAACCCTGGATGGATTGGATAGAAGGGTCACATCCACCAGCATTATTTATGCAGCAAATGCAGCAGTGGCAGTAACGAAATCAAAAGGGAAAAAGAAAAGCGGGAAACCTCGTTCTAAGCACGAGGGTTACTGGGACCCACAAGTAGCGTGCGTCCGGCGTGTTTTTTCTCGGTAGTGTAAAAGAACAAGGGGGATTGACTGATTTGTTCTATGCCTAAACATGTTGTGTACACACCTTTCTTAATGAAACATAATCAATTGGTCGAGTGAGGAAAAGCATGGAATCCAAATGGGAAGTGTGATGTGTAGCTAATCTACATCCAGTATGAAATCACATGAGTGGAGCGGACTTTTGACATCAAGAGTGGAACTGTTCCTTCAACTTTTCGATGGGGAGCTACTTTCTGCTTCTTTTTGCATCTGTAGTAGGTACTTGTAATCATCAATAGATTGAAGAGGAGGGAGGGGCTTTCCTATGCAGAGCACATTGTATCTAGATCTAGTGAGAACAAGGAACCAACCCATATTCAGAATAAGTATAGTCTCATCTCCAATCCTACCGATAGATAATAGATATAAATTCTTACTCTCATTCTCATTCTCACTCTGACTCTCATCTCACTCTCACGCATCTAAATCCGAATCGCACTATTACCCACACCCGGTATCACCTATCCCCGAGCCGATCTTATGATTACTGAAAGGTAAAATAAATGGCTTGGTCTTTTCCTTCACATGTACTTTACTGTACGCAGTAAGCCGATTATGCCTTGTATGTCGTAGTGATGCTAGTGATGCTAGTAATACTAGTAATACTAGGTGATACTCTAAAAAATTCTACATACATACTTAGGTACATGTCCACACACACACACACATACTATTTCATCAGACATCCGTGAAACGAGCCAATAAATTGTATGGCGGCAACAAGATGCTTTCATAAAGGTTGTCACAACTCGTGGGCCGTAAGCACACTAATCGTCTTTTAAGTTAATGCCAGGTGAATCTATCTTATTTTCTCGTTTTTTACTCGTGGCAGACAGGGATCTAGATTGTCATTCATAGGATGGATGGGCGGAACCCTTGACGGATTGGTCGTGCCCAATCATTATGCTGCGTTGATGTAGTAGCTGTGGGCTCTTATATAATGCCATTATTACTACCGGTAATACGTAGACCCGTTCTATAATCGATTCCGAATAAATGATGATCTCGAACATAATAATCCACAGTAAATGTTCATCTAGAACCATGAGGTATGCATAATGTATGATATGCTCAATACTGATACTGCTTACTGGTACCTTACGATACTCCATCTTTGCTATGTAATCGGTATGGTATGGTACAAGCTTGAAGCAATCCATAAATCTGAGACTTCCACAATTCTCAGGGTTTCAATTTTTGAATTACCCATCAATACCAGTCAGCAGCTCTCCAGTCAGCAGCTCTCCACCCATCAAACAGCCCCCCCCCCGGAGCCAGGACACATGGTTAAGAACGGTACCAACCTGAGATAAGAAGATCTTCCAGCTCTGCTCTATTAATCTACCCAATTTTAATCTTCTTCTCTCTGCTTCTTGGGTTCTTCTTGACTTTCTTTATTTAGTAAGTGATATGTCTCTCCCTCTCTGTCACTGGCTTCTTCCGTTGAACCCAGGGAATACGAACTAAACTCTCCATGCTAAGTTTCGGTGTGAGAACCATTTCAGCAGTTGACAAGTTGGGCGATGATGAAATATGTCTCTCTTTGACGATCCGGGTTCAGCCTGCGCGCGAAACGAGGATTAACAACATGCCAAACGTATGCAAAAATCACACCAGCAAATCACTCTACCTTCCGGCAGTTGTTCTGAAACTACACAAACAACGCTATTTCAACAGGAACCACCATCGGCATTAGTCCTCACGACGCGCATTTTCGATTTTATTTGCACTTGTCAGAATGGTGTTGTGCATCTGTACTTGGTACTGAGTGTACCTTTAATTTACAAGACCAATCTCGTGGGCTTGGCACTATCTATTGACGGCTAGATAGCATGATCGAGTCCACCCTTGAAAAATGGCCACCGTGTAACCGGAGCTGGAGCAGTAGCAGAGAAATGTTATCGGTAAGCCTATATTGCACTTCGGTGAACATGTCTGTGTGTGTAAGATTGTGCTCACAGTACCAAGCACGATGATGCGAATATCCGAAAGCCACGCTTCTCCAGCGTACATGGAATCCAACAACGTGCCTTGCCGTACACACGTTGGTTGGATCGAAAAAGAAGGTAATGTAAATTTCTTCTTCCATTCGAGGCCGCTTTGCAGGTCGCGGTCGCGTGCACGAAACTTACTCAGACCGCCACCAAATCTCCTCCCTCCGCCCGATATGGGGAATGCGTAAAGACAATAATGTATAGTATGTACCTATCCCAAATGAAATGCGATACTCTTGCGCTAATAGGACGGGAGTAATGCAAGCTCTGTCAACGGTCTGCATGGCTGAACATGTCAGCAAGGCGCGCGGGTTCATACGGTGGTAGATGCGCCTTCTCACTCAACCGCAAATCACCATCATCATAGTATCATTATTGTCTACAGTATAGTGTTCTACCTAGGTAGGCCCATTTATAAACAAAGGTGTGAAATGAATGGTTGTCACGAGACGGCCTTCGCTCTTCGGTATATTAAAAAAATTAAAAGAAAGGGTTTGTTGAAACTGTTGAATGCTCTGTACTCCACACAGACAGGCCCCTCAATCCCCATCATGGTTCTAGAAACCCCGGGTAGGGCAATGGAAATTATGGAATCAATACGGCATGAATGTGTTTGGCGCTTCATTTCCATTTGTCACCGCCCGATGAACTGGGAAGGATTTTGGAGCCATGTGGAAATATTCTGATGTCTGATTATCCCTGTCCTTCAACGACCAGCGTTTCGAGAGGCGGTGAAGTATAAGAAAAATTTGGGCTATTGAGAAAGCGGCAAAGTGCGACGATCATCCAGTCATCGGCCTTTTGCTCGCAATTAAGAAAGATGCGTGGGTGGGCGGTAAGGTTAGATATGGATATTAATATGGATATCAGCTTGTCAAGTGATTTTATCGTATTTTAGTATCGTTGGGAATTTTGAATAGATGATATGCACCACATCACCGCCAAATTGAAGACAAATTCACAGTCTAGAAGGTAGGCCGAAATTAGCTTGGCAACATGTGCTTGTGGAGTTATACCAGGGAGGGCAAAAAAAGAAAATGGGATAAAGACATATTGTATTCGTAGTCCTGGTCGCATTGGGTTGTCATGTTGCTTGTCAGTGAATCCTTCCTGGCCTTCGAAAATCCCATGGGAAGAGGAAGGGCTTTGGGTATGCAAGACTAGAGGTACCCAGTATGTCAACGGCATTGAGAGATCCCCTGGTTCATATAACTGTACGAAATAATCTCTCCTTTTATCCTTCTCCGATCTCGTACTATGGAGGAAGCACTCCGTCGAGCAGGCTAACATCCAATATGCATAAAGGAATGTTGCACAGACTCCGTTGACTATCAAAGCCTGCCCGGCCCGTCCTAACTCTTCTTGCCTTCTCGCATGTCCTGTAGCAGCATTTTGATGCGCATAATTTATCTTCTTGCTGTGTTCGTGGGTTCGTGGATTCCTTTTCAGACTAGTAAGGGGAACGAAAGAGGGGAATACCCACACTCTTTGTAAGGTCCAGCTGAGTCGATTCATGAAATTGTGACACAAGAAGAAGAAAGAATATGGTTCGAGGATTGTAGCGAATATGAATTGGAAACAATTATTGGTTGATATGGAATTGTGAAATATCGAGAGGGAAACGCCTTGAACGGGCATCAATAGTGGACTCCCACGTTTTCTTGCCACGTTTTTTCTAGGATGTCCCGATATTTAGTATGTTTGTGATATCATACAGTCAGTGGAGCCAATCATTCATGTGGTGTCGCTTGAAGGGTCTGTCGACGAACGAACCTTATCCACTGATGGCTGGATACTTCCTGAAAAGCAATCCACTAAAGTATAGATATCCTTGATCAAGTGCACAAATCTATTATATCGGCGGATGTGGCGAGTGCATGGAGAAAATACAGTCACATTCCTATTTGTAAGAATACCCGTGGACTAGGTAGGTAAGGAGGGCGCAAGAGGGAGGGAATATTGTTGAGAGGAACCATAATTTTAGAGCACGCTAGTTAGTTAGTCAGTCTGTTTTGTCTGTATCTTGAATCTTGAGTATTCTCTCTGATGAGCATGAGGATTGAATGAATAAATGAATGAATGATTATCAATTGTTCACAGGTTTTGATAGTTAAAATGCCATGAACAATTGAAGTTTTGATTTTTTTGAAATCGTTATGTACTGGATGAGAAGTCGCTCATTCCTTCGTCCTGTATAAAATCAATCAATCCATCAATCAATCATACTGGCCGAATCTGATCAAATCTCTAAACCACGAGGAAATGTCTCACTCAGCCTTGTGCTTTCTTTTTATGGCAAAAGAAAGACGTAGGTACATTTCCATCGGATTATAAACCGACCTCTCATTTCGATGTTGCTTTTGATTGTGATACAAATATGTTAAACTCTAATCAGCTAATGTATTGTGTATTAGACGAAACATAGATGAGTTTGAATGTTGCAACACTCTTCCAATCACGTCTCACTCAACTTTTCCATTATCATCTATCAGAGCAGTTCGTGTCTTCGACTTTCATACATACCATATTCGGTAACAATTTCTGGAAATTCGCATACCAAATGGATGTAGCGAACAATCCACGCATAGCTTACCATACTTGTCAATACACACCTACCAACGGACGGATATTTGCACAATCGGCCCCCAAATATCTCACATCAATTTCTGCACCATGTGCACAACCAACTTACGTGCACAACAGTATTGCATGTTATGCATAAAGAAACGTGCATCTCTGTACTTGATTCTGTACTCTTTGCATATTACGCACGCAGTCAGACGTGCAATTGGTTCACGTAACATGAAAGGGAAAGTTGAGTGATTTAGCCGTTTGTCTGTCGTGTTACCGAGGGATGAAACCTTTCGAAGCCGAAGATACCGAGGATCTTTGTGATAAGCCGGTGGTGGATTGGGATGGTGAAGTCATCGTTTTGGGGCTGAGAGGTTGCAAGTTCCATTGCCGAGCTCGTTTTCTTTACTCTTTGTGTACTCTAGTACTCTATACAAGTGTCCAAAGGGGGTAGGGGGGGTATAGTTAGTGAGGGATTTTGAAAGCAATTGGGAAAGTTACCTAAGATGACTGACTACTTTCCACAGTGTCACCTCAATCTAATTGGTATGATCCTGTTGTCCATTCAAATCTTGATGATTGATATTTGATGGTAAATTAGGAACTGTATGGTATGATGAGTTTGTTCCCACTGGAGCAAATCTCTGCGCATCGATTACTCGCATTGTAACCTACAAGCGAATTCTTACCTCGTACTACGCTTCTATCCAGTCACCATTCGGTACACAACCTCAATGAAGTTTCAACAAAAGCATAGGATGTCGGTACCCAATGATTGGAAATTGGTACTCTGTCTAGAACCAGGTGTACGCTCTTGGCCGACCGGTACCCCAGTACTTTCCCCAGCATTACCTTCCATTTTACTTCAAAGTTTTACCCCAAAATGGACAATAATCCCAGGATCCATATTCTTCCATCAGACTTCTAGAAACCAGCAAACAATATTACGAAAATGGGAATTTCTCCCGACCAATTATCAAACTATATTGGTCAAGGATTTTTAACCATATCTATGGAGATTAGAGATTACGCCGCATGAACAGATCGCCAAGTAATGACACCCCCTTTATCATTTTTGCGTTGGCAGTGTATTCATAATACATATATCGGTAGGAAGATGCTTGCGAATGTCCAAAAGAGTTGTAAGGGGTGGTGGGTGTCTTTGATAGATGATGGATTAAGTGATCAACCATCAGAAATTCATCATATACGATACATACGATAGTAAACGATGGAGTGGGTTGTGGACTGTGGATTGTGGATTGTGGATTGTGGATTGTGGATTGTGGAACTTTTGATAGAACACCAGAATCCGTAGCCTTGTCAATCCAATCTCCTCTGAAGTTTTATATTACCTGATAATCGGTACACACGAGACATACGGAGTAGATTGCATCACAATCACCACATTTTTCTCAGAATTCGACAACACCACCCTGTCCTCAATAATTTCCGATGCGGATACACAGTGTCTGGTTTTATTTTTTCCCCCCTCTTCTCACGGTCTCACCTTGGACAGAGTCTGGAGTTTGTACTCTGTACTTTGTACAATGTTTCTTTCTTGAAAGGATTTCCAATTTAAATTAGCAGATAGGTTTCCAAGTCGTAGGATTTTCTAGAAAGATTCTAGAAAACTTCCAGAAGGTTTCTAGAAGCATGGATGGAACATTTCTATTGAATCCTTGCTTATTTTCTCATTTTCATTTTTTGTTTGTAATCAAACCCCCATCAAACCAAACCATCAAATCAAACCATCAAATCAAATTTTACAATCATCAGAGAATAACAATCCTCCTACCTAGTAACCTTAAGTGTGTATCTCATTAACTCATTAATCCTAAACTTCTTTGAACAGGCATTCAATATTCTACGTGTCTTCCATGATCTATCTCTGCCTAGGATGCGGTTTCATCTGAATCAAAAATTTGGTTCAAAAGGAAAAATGTTGTCAGGCTGGCTGAAGCTTCGTCCCCAAAAATGCCCCAAAAATGCCCCAAAAATACTTTTCGGTTTCGTCACCGTTCAAAATCCTAGCAAGGCGACAACGCCATCGGCAGATGTTTGGGATTTCTCATTCTAGGTGTCAGTCTATACCGACGGTAATACCCGAACATCAGGCGATACGATGGGTACAGACCACGACTTAGTCTCAACTCAAATATGGATGTTTTAAGTCCTCATACAGTCATCTCACCCAAGCGATGTCGAGGTAGGGACACTTGATCGTGTATGGATTCCTAATACACACATATACACTAGTACAGGACGCAGAAAAAGGAAACTCGTCTCATTTCCCCTTTCTATATCGAGTCACACTCGGGGCTCCTGGATGAGGAGAGGAAGATACTTTGATTCATCCATCCATTCTGGATGTCGAATTCTCTCTAATACTTACTGCCCCCACCACATCGTTCCATCCACAGGATACGATGTCAATCGGACTATTAACATTCATCGTGTGTATCAAAATCTCTCACCAATAAACATCCCTACCCTACCCTACACTCACTCTTCTTCCTAAAACATATTCCCGGATCGCTGTATTCGCATGGCAAATTGTAAGTACCATGCATCCATCTTTTTTGCCACCCTTTCCATGTTTTGGAGAGGCATGGATGGTACTGTATCTACAGTCCATTTGTACGCGCCTACCTCGTGGCTTTTCATCCGAGTATCAGGCAGAACACATGTGGTTTTCACATGTAGTGCACACAACACATGGGGCATATTCGGCATATCATATATATATACTATTACCTAGTACCTAGTAGGTAGGTGAGGGTCGGAGCTAGAGAACTCGAGATACCAAATTGAATCGCTTGAATTGACTCATAGAGTAAAAGCAGTTGTACTTTGATTCTTGGTAGCAATATCAATCATCATTCTAATTTCTCGGTGTGGATAACATAGACGGGATATTGGATTCGAAGCCTTATACTTCTCTCAAATTGCACTTCTGAATATTGGTTTGGTTGTGCGATTGGATTTGATGTCGATTGTGGAAATGTGTGTATATCTTCAATGTCCTATTTCTTCTCGTCCTACTTACTGCAGGTAGGTGAGGTGTTGAAATGTATCTACGTATGAAGCTATGTATGTGTCTAGCTATATATGTGTCTAGCTATATATGTGTCTAGGTGTGTGTGTGTCTAGCTATGTATGTGTCTAGCTATGTATGTGTCTAGCTATGTATGTGTCTAGATATGTATAGATATATGTATACACGACACTGCAACCCCCTCTTTCATCACGACACAACGCAATGCAACGCAATGCAATGCGACATTAGTGATATACACCCAAGTCCAATACAATACACCCAAAACCACACATCGAAAATACGAACAGGAGATATATGGTTACCTACCGGTTACATAGTAATAAGATTGATCATGATCATGATAGGAGAGGAAATCGATTTCCTGATTACATTTTTCATCATATCATATCATATTAGCGATTTTCAAGTGAATATCTTATGTGCACACACGAGTATTGCGTATTTTTTTCTGGCGCGATGAATGCGCACTTGGTTTGGTTTTTTATAGGCAGGTGGACAGGCAGGTAATATCTGGCTCTACGAGTTGTGATTAGTGCAGATGGATGTGTGTAAGCATCTGTCTAGACAGTTGGGTATTTATTGGTATTTGATGATCTATATACTTGAGTGTACATGGGGTTGTTTAATTTATCTCTAGGTACCTACTATGTATATCTCGCTCTCTATATCATCACATCGCATCTCATCACATCACATCTCATCGCCGCCAAACAATCAAAAAACCACACAACCGCATAGGGTAAGCTAACTGCATACATACCCGCAGCATAGCATAGCGTGGCCAAGAAAAAACAGTACAGTAATCACTCCATCATCTCATCTCATCTCATTCCATCCCACCAGCGACTTTGCAGTCCAGACTCCAAACAGGCAAGCAAGTATCTCAATCAGTAGTTACCCACTGAGTGACCCATCATCTATCTACCGACTTATTTAACCCTCACTCTCACTCTCACATCACATCACATCACAATGCAACACACTACAGTCAGCAAACCCTACGCTTATCATCTCCGATCCGGAAGCCCGGGACGGAGAATTATTATGTTTAAGCTTATTTATTTTGGAGGGTTGGTTATTTACTTACCTATCTACGTACTGTACTGATGTATTTTCTTATGGTTACTGGAAGTTTGGTGGTGGCGTTATTTTTGATTTTTGATCTTTGATCTTTGAATTTCGGATTTCGATGGTGGGATTTGGGGGTTTGGTGGGTTGGGGGTTTGGGATCTGAAGATTGGGAGATTCGGGGTTTGGAGGCTGCTGGGAAGTGCAGAGTGTAGAGTGTACACGAATGTCGGATTTCAGCGATTTCGGAAGTGTACTGTGGTGTGGTGTAGTGTGGTTCGGTGTGGTGTGGTGTGGTGTAGGTAAGATGTGGCAAGATTGTAGATCTGGTGATGTGAGGTTGAGATGAATGGATGGATGAGATTTGATTTGCTTTGATTTCTAGACAAATGCGCAATTATCAATGTGGCTTGCTGAGATCTGTATCTGTACATGCGGATGTGTGTATTTGTGTTGATAGTCAGAATGAGGGTTACTCGCAGGTGCGTTCTATTCTTTTGCTTTTGCTTTTTTTTTTTCCTTTTGGGGAGTCCGCTGAGTGGCGGGTGGGAGGCGGAAAGAAGGTGGAAGTGCTGCGATTGGAAGGGCGGATTTGTGAGGAGGTGGGTGGGTGAAGGGGAGGGAGATGCTGATGTGATGTGACGTTGTGTATAATAAGAACAGACGATTAATAATATTACAAGAGTGGGAATATTAGAATCTAGATGATGATGAGGATGACGAGCTTATGTGTATTGTATGCATATGCATATGTACGACATATCGAATGGATACATACTGTAATCTTACCTACCTACTACCTACAAAGGTTCGCGGAGGTAGGAGGTAGGAGGTAGGAGGTAGGAGGTAGGATATAGGATATAGGATATAGGATATAGGATATAGGATATAGGAAATAGGAAATAGGAAATAGGACATAGGACATAGGTAATAGGATCTGAGCACTCGGTAATTGCATCAATACTCGAGATAAAAGTCCACTAATACAGAGGAGAAAATATCAAGAGGATTTATGGAAATCTCAAGTCATCATGACTTTGTTACGTGAATCGTGATGAGGGATGAGAAGAGAAGAGGTTTGGGATAGATATGGATGAGAGTTTTGTTTTCTTTTCTTTTGAATCTCTTGCTTGGATGTGTTGGGATGGGATTTTTTGTATATACGTATCGCGTTTTTCTTACGTGTGTGGATTTGAATTTGAGTTTTTTGCGCTGGTATGATGCATTTGAGTTGAGGTTTGTGCTGGAGATTCCTTGATGGGGGGGTTGAGATTGTTTTGGGGGGG